>CM024526.1:3275299-3560872 GCA_014182385.1 Eucalyptus viminalis
ACTAATGTTTGATTGATTATTCAATTTGTACACCCTAACAACCTTAATAAAACTACAGAAACCAAAGGGATTACTGGAATCGGAAGCTACAAGCACTTGAAACATTGCAATGTACCAAAGGCTAAAGACTAAAGACCAAATAGACTTCACTTCTTCAGTCGATGGTCACACTTTCAGCGAGGCTGATGAATGCTTCAAAAGGTACACTTAACACTCACATTCTGAACAAATTCTTGCAGAACTTTGGAGACTCCATCACTGGTGATTTGGGTGCTCTGTCTTTGGGTGACTTTAGCATGCTCAGGTTCTTCTACAGAGGTTTAGCATCCATTTGCACAACTGTGACCCCCTTAAAAAAAGAAAAAGAAAAAAAAAAGATCAGGAAACCAGCTTCAGAATTCAGAATACGCTCCAACAACAATTTTCAAAACTATTTAAAAAGGCTTCACTAAAGCATTCGATCAAGGAAACGTCTCATTTTTCATCAATCATAGTAACAGAGATATAACTACGGACGTCTACAAGCAGCAGCACACAAGCTAGTCCGTATATTTATTAGAGACTACAAGTTGTGTTTCCTGGATCTATAGTAAGCGACACGTCAAAATCCACTTTTTTTGCCTCTATTTCCACTTGAAATTCATATGTTACCCAAAAAACAACACAAAATAACAAGTTGCAATTTTTTTCATATTAATGTTTCAATAATGCCCTTTTCCTTTGATGAACTTGCCATCTCATAATAAAATGAACATGAACAAATTTGAGGGGCAAAAAATATGAGATTAACTATGACCAAATTCCGTAAACATGAATGAACTAGGGAAAAAAAGTGAGAGAGAACAATAAGCCGTTAGAACAAGCGTGAACAACAAACCGTTAAAAGAGCCACAAAGCTTTGACTATCAACCAAAAGGAAACGCGGAGGATTTCTAATAAACTAGAGATTTTCAAACCAATTTGCGTCTATCACTCTGGACTCCTTCGAACCACTAGAGAAAGCAAAGCAACTATAGAAAGAAGAGGAAGGAGAAATTGCAATGCCTTTAAATGTGGGTGTCGTAAGATTAAGATTAGGGTCATCAAATGTCATAATCAAGGATATGCTCAAATTCCTAGCAATGAAATGTTCTTAAAGCAGCCACCACAGGTCCAGAAATAACAAGTATAAGTTAATAAAAAGTAGAGTTTGAGAAACATAAAGCTTTGATTTTACAGTATATTTGCTACTCTACACAAAGTACACACCCTGAACGATGCAGTTGCTTTGGCATCCAAATTTCTGGTCAATCCACTCGGAAGAAAATAATTCAAACTATAATCAATTTCTTTTCCCCAATAATCTTCCAGTATCATACGTAAAAAGGCTTCCTGCTTGCAGTGGTTTCACAGTGCATCAGTGGTCTTAAAACCCCAAAACTTTCACTTAAAAGGAAATATAAATAGGAACACCAGTCGGAAATTAAAAAATTGCAGTAGTTTCACAGTGCGAGCGCTGGGCTTGAGGAAGAGAAGCGAGCGCGGGGTGTGGGCGTGAGGAAGGGAGGAAGGAAGAAGCGAAAGCAAAACAGATGTGGTCTTTTTTTTTTTTTTTTTTTCCTTTAAATGGTAAATTTGATATTATGACGAGTGAGTGAAGATGGCACACGAAATTAAAAACTTTTCTTAACCGAGCCTCAGCATTCCAAAAAAGCTGCAATGCCAAACCTGCTGAGAAGCGTGACCTTGAGAAGAAGGCTTTCGGATGCTTTGAAAATGCAATGCATCTATCGAATAATTTCCTAAAAGTGATTCACAAACACACCTCGCGCTTACCGATATTAGCTCATTTCCAAAAAGGTTTCCATTAGGTCAAGAGTGCTCCTATTATTAATTTAATCATGGTTGAGCTATTCAACATGTCATCCTCTCGACACGACATGTGTGGAGAGCATTTATAATAAGCTATCACCAAAGAATAGATTATGAGATCCAGAAGAAACAGAAGAAATAAATGAAAGATCATCTTCATACAAACATAGAAAAGATCGAAGAGTTGCTTATGCCAAATCACCTACATGGCTTTGGATAATTCTTCAGACAACAAAGTGTTTATTCAAATATAGCTTCCATCACAAAAAAACGACAAAACTTATTTCATGTTATACGTAAACATCCAGAAAATATGATTTGATCGAATTGATAGGGACATACCGAATCATAAATTCGCCAATAAGTCTTGTGATTTAGGGACTTGGCATATGCGTTGGCATTTCACAAATGAGGTTGAAAAAACCAAAATGAACCATCAATAACCAAACAAAGGTTAGAAGCTCTCCACCTTTGTTGGGCACTTTCAGATGTTCCTCTACCTTAGTATGACCTGCTGCATATAACAACATTTCAACCCACACTCCACTCATCACCTTCCACTTCATTTCCCCGAGGCTTTCCATCTCTTGGGCCAATTTGATCCCTGCGCTGAGTGGGGACGTTAGATCCAAGGGTCCGACCCGATCATCATACAACATCTTGCATAGCCCCTCCACATCCTTGGTTGTATCATCGATGTACCTCCGTAGCTCGGCCAACGTAGCTGCTGATGTGATTTGGGAAATGCCCACTATAGCAGACACCAAATTTGCCTGATTAAGAAAAAGATATAACATATAATCGGAGAGGATCTTGCTGAAATCCCTTTCGTCATTTCTGGCTATGTAACTCATAAATTGTTTCTCTCTGTTATACCAAATTTCAGTAGCAAAATGCCACGTTAAAATACTGAAGCCATAAATCTTCGGGGTAACATACTCTAAAAGATTACCACAATTGATCCCCCTCGCGCAATTTTGGAGAAACATATCACCTCTAGCCTCAAATATCTTTTTCATCTCCATTATATCATCTGTGTTCTCCGATTTACGTCTCACCTCTTTAAAGATGAAGATCCATAACTCCTTAATAAAGGGATTATTTGACACATACTTTGTATCCGCAATCATCACTTCCGTGTTCTTCTGACCACAACCTTTGGTGATTGTCTTGCCGGCTTGATGGAAAAAGAGATGATTTTCATAGCCATATGAAATGGAAAACTACAGATATCAGAAAAACGATGACGCCCCAGCATTGATTACCCTTATACAACGTTTTGGGACTTTCCTTCAAGCTCTCGGACAAAAGGTTGCAAGCGGAGATAGATTCTGACCATCTTCGTAATATGAATGGCGTATCTAAAATTGTGTAACTAACATTGGCACTAGACTTTGCTTCACGTTTGGAGAATCGGGGCTTCCTTAGTTCAGACATGGCGAATACCAACTTGAGGGGAAATGAAGGTAGTTTAGGTGATCCTGTCTTATGCCACTTGATTTTGGCAATGGTCCAATCAGAGAAAATGAGCTTGAACACACCTATCACATCAAGAGCAATCCCTCCGAAAAGAAGCATATAAGTAATTTCCACGTCGAGTTTGGTGAATCGATGCTTCTTCAAGCGATTGAATAGGACCAAAGCCAGCACAACATTAGTGAAGGCTATGAAGCGGAAAATGTAGCTCTTCTTGGAATGGATTGCCAACGCTTTTGTGTAGAGCGCCTCATAAATGAATTGAAGTTGGACTGATATTACCCTCAGTGCATCCATTGGAGAAACTTTTTGGAAACATTCGCGGGTCATTTTGCGTTCTCCATCTAGGACCATGAGTTCTCCAAGGAAGAACTTAAAGATTTGATGATAATAGTAAGCATGCTTCACCACAATGCTCTCAGCAAGCTTTGCTTTTTCTTCATTAGAATATTCATCCCCTTGACCATTAAGTTCTTCAATCAACTCGTTAACATTAAGTTCTTCAATCAACTCGTTATCTTTAACACTAGTAGAGTTATACTGCAAGATCATCTTTTCCCTAAGTGTTGGGAGACTTGAGAGATAGAGTGCTGATAACCTCTCCACATTTTTTATGACCCCAGTAAAAAACACCAACATCGTTGGGATTGCTAGCGATTTGTCACTCAGAAATATCTGCCCAAAGACATAGATGGCGGCACTAACCTGGAAGATGAGACTAAGCAAGTGCCGTCGCCAAAGTGAGCTGTCCTCTAGGGAGAAGGCAGTGATGGTATCTGGACCACCAAGATGTAACAAGAGAAATGAGGACCAAAATGCCTGAAGGGCTCTATCTACTTTAGCTGCACGAGGCCACGAGATGTCTTGGTTGTGAGTAATGAGACCGATTGTGAATGCAGCTATCCAATCAGCCATCAAATAAGCCAACCATAAGAGGAAAACGATGGGCCGGTTCGCCGTTTTCTTCCTAAGGGATGCAAATAGAATAAGAAATACTTGAAGCAAGAGGCTCAATATAACGAAACTTCGGATGTTCCATTTATTCCACACATTCGAAATGGAACTAATTTCCATATTTTCAATTAGTTTGAAATTTCTCGCTCATCTCTTTTGTAATTTCGTTTACAAAAAAACTATCATCTCAACTGTCCATCAAGAGAGATAACATGCACCAAGAAAACAGTGCTTTTCAGACTTTGCAAGGAAGCCTTGAAGAAGAAATTACAAGTGAAGTGTAGAATGCGACAATGAAAAACGGGGCTTTGGGACTTTGAGACTTAAGAGGATGAAGAAGCTCGCGCAGAGCATTAGCTTCGCTCTGGCTTTGCTTGAGTGGTGTAGTTAGATTCCTCGAGGTATCACAAAAATTTATACACCTGGCCTTGTACTGTAGATTTCCTTTTTCCTCCGCTAGATTAGATACTATTACCATTCTGCCATCGTCGTGAAAGCTAACATATTTGCATATAATTTTTGTTGGCTGAAGCTTGACTCTTACATCATATGCTTCCATAGTTTTTTTATTTTATTTTTGAAACACAATCGAAGTTAGTACATTATTTGAGACAATTTTATCCTTCCTAGAGCCGCGCCAAATCAGAAGTAATTACTGTTCATCAATAAACATTTCAAATCCTACCCCAAAACAGTTCACGTGGTTGACGCTGTACCGACCCGAAGGTGGTCCCTTGATCTTCCAACAGTCAATTACAAGTACTCGGGCCTCTGCAAGTCAATGGAATCTCAAATGTGAAACTACTTTATGAAACCAAGTTGTAAATTATGGGATACATCTAACATATATTTGAGGGATAATGACACAAATGATTTCTAAATTTTAGCCCAATGTGTAATGTGCTCCATGAACTGTTAATTTGTTTAATGTGATCCCTTATCTCAAAGAAGATGGTGGATGGAATCCCAAGCTGTTCTATGGGTTTTGAATTTTGTGAACATTGTCTACATGGGAAACAAAATTGAGTATCTTTTAAATCCATAGGAGGGAGAACTAAAGGAATTCTGGATTTAATCCATAGTGACGTCTTCGGTCTTACGCCTGTAGCATTGTTTTGAAAATTAAGGTATTAGTTTCTTTTGCTAATGATTATTCCAAATATGTGTTGATATATTTCTTGCAAAGGAAAGATGATGTATTTAAAAAATTTCGCGAGTTCAAAGCTTTGGTGGAAAATCAATTTGATAAAAAAAAACAATCAGAATAGAGGAGAATTCTGCTCAATGAAATTTAATCAATTCTATGAAACCAGTGGCATTGAAAGGCAGAAAACAATGCCCTATTCACCTTAGCATAATAAGGTGGTAGATAGGCTTAATTAATCTCTCATGAAGAAAGCAAGGAGTATGTTAATGGTGTAGGCTTAACATCTTAATTTTGGGCAGAAGTAGTAGCCTCTGTGTGTTATCTGAAGAACAGGTGCCCGATGTGCCCCACATTAGCTTTGAAGGATCATACACCATTTGAGGCATTGTTTAGGAAGAAGTCAGACATATCCCATGTTAGGGTGTTTGGCTATGAAGCGTATGTGCTTGTGCCAAAGGAAAAGAGGAACAAGTTTGAGAGCAAGTCAAAAAAGTGCATATTTATTCGGTACAAGGATGGTATTAAAGGTTATAAGCTGTAGAATTATAATACTAAAAGTATTATTTGTAGTACAGATGTGGTGTTTACAGAATCTACGATAAATCAGATTATTCTACTAGATCTTGAAAAACCATGGATGATTGAGTTAGATTGTCGGTTTAAAGACAAATCTTATACAAGATGGAACAAAAAATTCAAATTCTAAAGCTGATAAGCCTAATGGGATGGATGATAAAGTAGATTCTGAAACTAAATTTGAAGATGAAGCACCACTTGAACCAGTCTTAAGAAGGTCCACACAGTTGAGCAAACCACATGAGAGGTATACGCTATTTGTCGGTAATGAAAATTGTGCTCTAACTATCACAAGTGATGATTCAAGTACTGTCAAGGAAGTAAGAAGTGCGGAGGATGCCAAATAGTGGGAGAAAGCCATGAAAGATGAGATTGACTCACTAGATAAAAAAAAAAAAAAGAAGAAGTGGAGTTTGGTAAAATTACGTGTAGATTGAAACGCAATCAGTTGCAAGTGGGTTTTCAAGAAGAAAATATCTGCGGATGGAGAGATAGAATGATACAAAGCTTATTTGGTTGCGAAGGGATATTCACAAATAGAGAGAGTCGGTTATGGTGGGATTTTTTTTTCCTATTGTAAAATTAAATTTCATAAGACTTGTCTTATTTGTAGCAACTGCATACATCTGGAGGTAGAACAGCTTGATGTGAAAACGACGGTCCTCCATGATGACTTGGAGGAAAATATTTACATGAATCAGTTAGGAGGGTTTGTTGTCAAAGAAAAAGAAGATTTTGTTTACAAATTGAACAAGTCTTCATATGGCCTGAAACAATCTTTAAGGATGTAGTATCAAAAGCTCGACTCATATGTATTAAAGCTTGGCTTTGTTCATTGTGATGTTAATTATTGTGTCTACATGAAAATGTTAGATGATGACTTTATTATCTTATTCTTATATGTTGATAATATCTTACTGGTTGGGAATAGTATGAGAATGATTAACATTGTTAAAGGACTATTGGCAAAACAATTTGATATGAAAGATTTAGGCCCGGTAAACTTCATCTTGGGTATGCAGATAAAAAGAGAGCATGAGAATGGAAAATTGCATCTAAGTCAAGAGAAATATGTTGAAAGTGTGTTGAAGAAATTTAACATAGCAAACTGTAAATCAGCGAAGACCCCTATGTCCACAAATTCCAAGTCATCAACGCCCCATTGTCCTAAGACTGAAGAGGAAGTTGAAGAGATGGCAATGGTCCCATGTGCAAGTGTAATTGGGAGCTTGATGTATGCTATGATATGTACTCAACCAAATATTGCCTAAGCAGTGGGAATATTAAGTAGATATACCAATCCGGAGAAAGAGCATTGAATGGCAGCAAAACAGGTGCTTCATTATCTTCACGGTACATCTGACTTTGAGCTATGCTATGAAAGCATAAGAACCTTAAAGGGACAACAAGCATTAAAACTGAAGTGTTTTGTGGATGCTAATTGGGGAGGTGACATTGATAGCAGGAAGTCAATCGACGGATCTGTTGTCTCCTTATTTGGTGGAGCTGTGAATTGGATGAGTAAGAGACAGAGCAAGGTTGTTTTAGTTACTATTAAGGTAGAGTACATAACCCTTCATGCTGTTAAGAAGTAATCAGGATGTATAGATTATGTAAGGAGAAGTGAAGATTTGGTGTGATCGCCAAAGTGCTATATTACTAGCTACGAATCCTGGATTTCATGCAAGAACAACACATATTAACATTCAATATCACTCTATCCGAGAGAAAGAGGAATAGAAAATCATAATGCTGGAGAAAATTGACACAAACGTAAAAGTGCAAATTTTTAACCAAGACAACAAGTGTAGAAAAGTTTGAATAGTGTACAATTGTGTTGGGTTTGAAGAAACATGTGGAGTATTCATCAATTGAAAGAATGTTGAGGTGTGGTTCATACTCCCCACTAACAGTGCTCTTGCGACGTTAGAGGTTGAGCTCATATTTTATTTGTAGTTTGAACTTGGGCTCATGAATATTTACCTGATATATATTTTGTTTGAATATATATACATATATTATCTTTCTTTTGTAATTAAAGGATGTAATAGAGAGGTGCGAGGTGCTAATTATATTGGAATTCTCAATTGGACGTAGTTTTAGTTTAAGGGTGGACCTAGATAAAACCTTGCACATCAAATTCTTTTTATTGCTTTTACTCTGCATTTTCTTTATAATTGTATGACGAATCTTACCATTTGGTATCAGAGCTTGGTTTGGGGTTAGGGTTTCTTGGTGAAGGGGGATTTGAAAAATCAAACCTTGGGAAGATATTATCGTCTTGTCAATTACGTGTAAGCTTAGTGTTAGATCAACTCCTCTTAATTCAGGCATCATTCTACATCAACTTCCCTCATGTGTGAGCCTAGCGTTACGTCTACTTCTCTTTAATTCAAGCATCCTTTTGTATCAACTTTCTATGGGTCTATTGCCATACCACAATGTCCACGTTCTTGGAAACCGTAATTATGGGCTCTGATACTATTTATTAAGAGATTTATTAAGAGCGTGTGGCAAAAGTCCGATACCTTGGAGAGCCTAAGTTCAAGCCCGTTAATATATCTAGTTGGACCCATCTTTACCAATGAGTTGTGGGCCAACTATGATATATTAACTACTCTACATCACATCAAATTTTCAATGTGGGATTTCTCTAATACAATTTACTCACACATGCATTTTAACACATATCACTGCAAAATTGCTTGGTTACCAACAAATGTAATGTCAATGGTAATGTCAATGGCAGATCATTAGCAAACTTATTGCTACACCTCGACTACATGCAAATGTCCATTGCAGCATGCTTACCTTTAGCTTCTTGATGAACATATCAACATATCATACTTTGCCTAACTTAATCTTCAAGGAAAATCTTATGCAATGATAATCAAATCCTCAAATGGCCACCTAAACCAGTGATTCATCCCTTTATTTAATGCTTAAGATATGACCATCATAAGTTTTGGATTTTTGGCACAATTTTCATGGTTTTTCTTACTCATTAAGCCAAGTATTTCAAAACCTTCAATGGTATAGTTCAATTAAGCCATAAATCACTAACTTATCTACCAAGGCAAATCTTTTGGCATTATTACATAATTTTAAGATGGACACCTAAGATGTTGACAAGGCTTTTTACATTTAATGCTTTCTTATCTTCAAGCCAAGAAGTCTCTAGATTGGCTTTCTCCTCAAGTTGGGCGTGCAGCCCCCTTCCTTTCCAAGTTGGGCGTGTGACCCTCTTATCTTGGGGTGAAAGATAGTTTCGAGCAATTTCTGAAATCGGTATTGTTACCTTATCAAACGGGCTCGAAAAATTATAAAATATTGATATATTTTAGAGAAGACCTCAAAAAATATTTTTTGTGAATGAAACTTAGCCAAATTCGTATTGTACAAAGAGCAAAAATTCAATGAACACAACCAAAAAATTCGTCCATCGAGCAAATTCAACAGTCAGAGAGAGAGAGACTCATTTTAAAAACCAAATCTTCATAAAACTCTTTGAAATTTTAATATGTTGTAGATATGAATGTAATTTAATAATTTTGTGAAGGAAACATATCCAAATTCGAAATGAAAGATTTTATAAAAATTCGAGAAAGTAACTTGGTTACCGTTTTCACTATACTGGGCAGGTTCTATACAGTAATTGACTGGGACTTAGTCTAAATCATTTCACCTCAGAAAAATATGAAATTTAAGTATGTTATAAGTTAAGATGTTTTGAACAATTTTTGTGAATGAAGTTTTTCCAAATTCGAAGCACAACGAGCTCTATAAAATTGGAAAGCAGAAAAATTCTAACAGTTTCGAAAAACTGAGAAGTCAAAGCCTATGGAACTCAAGGTGGTAAGTCTATGAAGATGAGGTGGCGCTCTACTTGGTTTGCAAGATCACTTGCTATCATTTCCTTAGGTCATGAGTCACCCTCCATTCTTTAGTTACTTGTGACGTATAAGCCTCCACACTCATCATCCTCCTAGTTATGATCAAAATAAGGTTCGAAAGAGAGGATGTTATAATTATTGTGACAAAAAGAATTGTTTACATACCATACCTGTAAAGAAATTGAAGCACACAATAATAGTATATACAAAGACTAAAGACCTTAGCCCGAATCTTGAATCACGGGATACATGCATTGTTTTGGTCGGTTGTGCTTTTTCTCAAATTCCAAACCTCGTTAATTTACTCGAAACCAGCAACAACCATTGAGATAATTCATTCATAATAACAACAAATACTAACCAAACACGCAATATCTTTTAGCTCGATCAGTTTTCAAAATCCAATATATAAATGATATTTTAGTTTTTCTAATAAGTAGAGTGAATGGGACCATTCAAAAATATGGGGACATGTAATTAAGACCCACTTTTTTTTTATACAAATGATGTGATTACGACCGGACAACAAATGAATTGAATCCATGATTCTCTATGACAAGTTTATTGATATGACACATAATATTATTCCAACATGATGTATTATTAATTATTCGCTCTCATGTCTAAAGTCTTATCTACCCTTTTGACACGATTAATAATTAATGCAAAGGTAATGTTCGAGCTCCATTTGCGCTTGTTCTGTTGTCTTACTCAGCTGAACGAATTAAAAAGGCATATCAGAATTGATTTGTGACATGGCAAAATGTCGTGTATGAGAGTTTCAACAGGATGGGGAACCCGTCTCCATCTCAGTTCCAATCAAAGAAATGAAAATTGCACAATTGATGACGTTTGCTTCACGTTGGCCAAAGATCAGACATCATATAAATAAGACCAAGGCTTCTCTTGACCTTGTAGACGAACCATGTACCCAAAAATCAAATACTAACACTACGCTTGGTCGTCTAGATTTCTAACTAAGAAATGACTGGATATGATATGATATGAAATTCAAGAATTTTACTATATCATATTCATTGTTTGGTGATTACATTAATAAAGTTAAATATATACACATTATATCATGTACATTGTTTAGTAATTAAATCATCATTTAGATACCTGTGGAAGTTACGACGGAAGTGCTGCCAGCCTTTTTGCCAGGATGATGTTGCAGAGAATAATGGCATTCTACATCCTTCAGTTGTAAAAGAAATAATTAAGCGTATTGCAAATGCAGTGAGAACTCAAATCGGCTTAATTGAATGTTGTATTTGAGTCATGTTTAAAAATAATGACCCCTTGATGAAAGGGGTCCAGGGTTTATAGATCGTAAATCCAAAGTTGATTGATATATTTCTCATCTCATGTCATTATTCAGATCATAGGTGCAGATTTAATGCAGGAATTTCCCCAGTCTGCGGATGGGTCATCTCTTCGTTTCTTTCTTCTTTTTTATTCTTTTGGTGGTACTTTGTCACACTTGCCATAGACAAATCATTCACACCGCCATTAAAATTCGTGAACATTATGCTTTTGATATATAGTCTCAGGTTTCACATTTTTTTCAGATGACCGATGAGTAACTATAGCTTACTAATGTAGACATTAGTCATTGTGCCTAGGGGTATTAAAAACAACCGAAACCCGAACAAAGCAAAAAAATTCAGGTCTTTTCAGATCAATTTCCTTTCAGTTCGGGTAGTAAGTAAAACAAAGCGATTCTGACGGTCCAGTCCAGGTGTTTTTGGGTCGGATGGAGTTATTGTTCTCTCTCTCTCTCTCTCTCTCTCTCTCTCTCTCTCTCTCTCTCTCTTTTAACACTAATTGCTTGATAGCTTACATCAATGTATTTCCTTTCACTTTTTAACGTAAGTCTCTGTTATTTATGAAAATGTACCAACTTCACTTTCTTCCGAAGTTGTACATTGTGAACTTATTTGTTAACGGCATGTATACTGTATCCAGATAAGAGACCTATTAGGCAATCTAAATGATCTAAAAGCCAATCTACTGCCCAGATAATCCTTGCATTTTATTTTTTCCTCTCACAATTATTTCCTTGCAGTATAGTCATTTGCTGTTGCTATGGGAGTCCTCCCATTAAGCTTTTTTGCCATGCATACTCTCACCCTATCTTGTAGACCATAAAGGATTAGACAAACAAACAGTCACAAACGTAACAAATGTTCGGATTGTTGATATTGTGCTGGTAGTTAAGTAAGTGCGTATTGAATGCAGTTGGTTTGGTATACATACAGTCAAATTTATGGCCCTAGGGTGCGTAACTAGTTGACATAAAACCATGTGACAAGGATTATACAATGTCTCATATATGAAAAATCCAACTATGTTTTATGCATTGATTTAATGAACAATATCTCGGGATATTCTCGTTTTGCTTGTGCCGCTAATCACAAGCAAAAGAGCCATCGCTAAGTCTTGATCTAGTCAAGATATATAGATTATTTGGGCAAGGATGGACTGTTTTGCTATTCTTTCCCTTCGACAATACGTCCATAAAGTTCTTTTAAAAAGATTTACACGCAGTCAAGTAGGCCTTCATTTTCACCCACTGTCTTCTTTAAGAGATTATGTCCACAATAAGTCCACAAAGTTCTTTGAAAAGACCAAGACTTTCAGAAAAATTGCAACTACCTCTTTGAATCTTAATGGCTTTTGTCGGATAATGAGGGATTCTCGGACAAAATGCCTGGCCAACGGATGGTGACAACGGTGGACAGTTGATGTGTGCGAAATTGACATGCTTTCGTCTCCTAATGCTTCAAGTTTGTACCTGTTGCTTCGTGCTTTCCAAGTCCATGATGCTCACTAGCCGATCCCAAGCACATTGACATCCAAAGATTCCGCTTCTAGATATGTCTCGGACGTACTGTTTTAGTTAATATGGCTTCTTTTTGCTTGAATTACTGGGCGGTACAAGGTTGGTCGTAAATTGAATCAAATCATGTGTATTCATTTCATCGTAGTCCATTTTCAATAAGAGATAAACGAGACCAGACAAGTATAAACCCAATGAGGGGGTTGTTGATTGCATCATTATTGAGAGGAATTTCAAAGCTGTGTCAATCGAAGATATTGTCCTCTCCATGTCTTTTAACTCTTTCTGAGCAGTAAATTCTACATTTCAAGATGATCAGTCTCACACGAAAAATATGAAAGTTAAAAAGGCGATTGCATTGTCAAATTTCATAACTGGGTTTTCAGATTTAAAAGGAACAACTGAATTGATTAGTTTGTTAACAATTCAATGACTTATGCTCTGTTATGATTAGCCTGCTTAATTGACTTAAACTTAGTCCACCATGCCCCGTTGAGAAGTAACAAATGCGAAGAGACATATCCGTCGATGTTACCGAGCATAAAACACTTCATCTTCTAGCATTACTGTTATCTCCAGTCTCCATGTGCTTCTTAAGAGTTGAAAATGTCTGGTTCTCAATTTTTCTTTGTTCGTCCTTTTCATCTATAATACCATTCACGGTGATACCATTCACGGTCGTGCCATCACGAGAGCTTGGGCAAAACATCTAGAAAAAAAGGGTCCTACTTTTCTGTTTTCTTAATGGAACAAAATTAAGTTTTTTATGGTGAATTACGTCATATATTTTGATAAATAAATGAATTTAGAGCCTAGGATAATGCAATGACGAAACTATTTTGTTTATGGATTGTGTCTGTAAAAGAAAGTGAAGCATACAATAAGGCTACATTTGGTCCCCTGGATTTCTATACAGGATAGGACTGGATAAGATATGATATAAATTCCAAATGATTTTGCTATATCCTATTCATTGTTTAGTGATTATAGTAATATAGTTGAATATATTCACATCATATCATATATATTGTTTTGTTAAAACATCATATCAATATAAATTAATCACAAATTTTGCAGATGGAGATGGTAAAAATCTCTCACAACTTTCATTTTTATTTTTATTTTATTTTCCTCTACACATACATTGTTTATTCATTGTTTTGGTCAATTGTGCTTTTTCTCAAACTCCAAACCTCGTCAATTTCTCGAAACCACCAACAACCATCGACATAATTAATCCATAATGAGGACAAATATTGACCCGTGTGAGGTGTCTCCGACTCTCCTTACCCATATCTACAAGCAGCAAGCAAAATCTTTTAACTCGATCAATTTTCAAAATTTGATATATGAATGGTAGTTTCTTTTTTCGAAAAAGTATAGTGAATAGGACCACATAAAAATATCGAGACATATAATTAGGACCCAACTTTTGTGTATAGCCTAAATGTGATTATAGATATGGGCAGACCACAAATGGAATTGAATCCTAGATTCTCGTTAATGACAAGTTCAATGATGTGACGCAATAACATTCCTCCAATCACTTCCTCGCAGTATCATCCTTTGTTATTGCTATGCAAGTCCTTGCACATAGCTTCTTAACCATGCATACTTACACCCTATCTTTTTGAATATATGGCATTAGACAAACGAATAGTCATAAAGATAATGAATGTTTGATTTAGTGATCTCCTACTAGTAGTTAAGTAAGTGGGAATAGAATACAATTTAGTCTAAATACATATAATTTAATTTTTGGCCCTACATCGCATGACTATATTACATAAAATCAAGCGATAGAGATTATATGATGTGTTATTTATTAAAAATCCCACGATACTTGATGCATTAATTGAATAAAGAGTATCTCATAATGTACTAGTTTTGCTTGTGGGATCCCCACAAGCAAAAGAGCCATGGCTAAGTCTTGGTCGAGTCAGGTTATATATTATTTGGGCAAGGATGGACTTTTTCTTTTTTTCTTTTTGACAATAAGCCCATAAAGTTCTCTTAGAAAGATAAAATATTCCATGAAGTCAAGTAGTCATTCTTTTTCCACCACAATCTTCTTTAAGAGATTCTGCTGCACCCCACAAGCAAAAGAGCCATGGCTAAGTCTTGGTCGAGTCAGGTTATATATTATTTGGGCAAGGATGGACTTTTTCTTTTTTTTTCTTTTTGACAATAAGCCCATAAAGTTCTCTTAAAAAGATAAAATATTCCATGAAGTCAAGTAGTCATTATTTTTTCACCACAATCTTCTTCAAGAGATTCTGCCGCACGCGATCCTGCCAAACCCACAGTACAAATAAGCAAGCCAACCTTTTGATTTCCTTTAAAAATTTCAAGGGTCAAGAACTGCGTGGACATCAAGGTTAACAAGAAAACATGTTTTTAGGTCCCAAAAATCATGGAACACTACTCTCAAAAAGTAGATGAATGAGTGAGGTACATGTATAATATAGGTATTCCATTAATGACGGACGATTTCCTTTCATTATGGATAACCACATCCGTTCCTTTCGGAAATCTTTTGTCGAATCAGAAACAACATTTACACAGACGCCCGATATCTTATGCACAAGAAGATCCTATCTTATCTTTATTAGGTGGAGTAAAGCAACGTGTTCTATAAATAACTACAACATGCATAAAGAAAATATTTAGTTATCGGTAAATAATCCTGAAAGATATAAAGGATGAAAGGAAAAAATTATCCGGCCCAAAACATCCTATTTTAGACTTGTAATTGGTATTGGGCCTCCTTCATGCTAAATGGGCCTACTTTCTTACAATTAAGGATGGCTACGTAGTCCATCGGAGAAGAAAGAAACCGATACCAGACCCATTTGTTTAGTTTGGGTTCTATGCTTTCGGGTCCGGGTCGGGTATTAGTGAGGACCCCCAACCAAACAGGCCATTGCGACCCCTAGTGATTCTCCGTCAATTCTTGATTTTTTTTTTTTTTCGCTCTAAAACAATCATCGAGTAGATAAGAAAGACAAATAAAGACTGTTTCTAGTCACATGCAATCCCTAACAAAAATGGGAAATTTCCTCAACTAAAATTAAATCACTCATACAATTATTGTCTGCGCTAAATCATTTTAATGAGAGGTTCTTTTGTCTAATCTAACTAACACTAAACTTATCCAACTAAATTTTTTTATTTTTTTTTATGACTGAGGATCTGCTAGAGCATGTCTTTGTCGACTTACGCCGATTTAGAGTCTCACGGGCCTCCGTGGTGAAGGATCTATAGCGACTATACCTCGGGGGAAACTAGCCTAGCAACCCATCGCTGGGCTCCCCCACTTTAATCACTAGCAACGTAGGATTTTAAACCCTTGACCTCCATGCGTTGGAATGAGAGATCTCAATCAACTGCGCTGCCCACGAGTGGGTACTAAATTCTTCATCATGCCCTTAAATCGAATTCTGACTTATCAAATTGTAACATCTCTTAATAAGTTATATAAAAGGAGAATACAATGGCAAAATGATTTGTTTGTGGATTGTGTCTGCAAAATAATTTGAAAAATGCATAGACAAAGACTAATGACTTTAGCTGGAATCTAGGGTCACGAGACACATGCATTGTTTATACGTTGTTTTGGTCAGTTGTGCTTTTAGTCAAATTCCCTACCTCTTTAATTTACTCCAAATCACGGACAACCATCGAGACAATTTATTGATAATGAGGACAAATGTTAACCAATGCGAGGTTAATTTATTCACCGTGATTCTCACTTGGATTAATCTTAGGATTGCGCTCGCCATTTTATAAATGGAGCCTTATACAATTCTCTATAGTTAATACGCATGCATTCGAATAGTATATTAAGCCAAAAACTCGAGAAACTCATGTAATTTGATAAAACCATATATATTTGCTGAGAAATGGACCGGTGTTGTTTACTCAGATTAGTCATTAAATATATATATGTGAAAAATCTAAATGTACATTATGCATCGATTTATTGAAGAGTATCTCAGAATATATGAGTTTGTAGGGCGGGCTAAACACAAGCAAAAGACACATCGCTAAGTCTTGGTCGCGTCAAGATATATATATTATTAGGGCAAGGATGGGCCTTCTTTTTTTCCCTCTCGACAGCATAAAGTTCTTTAAAGAAGGTTTCCATGAAGTCGAGTAGGTCTTCTTTTCCCTGACCATCTTCTTTAAGTGATTATGTCCACAGTTAGTTCACAGAGTTCTTTAAGAAAGACCAAGACTTTAAGGAGGGATTCTCGATAATTGCTAAGCCATCAGATAACGACAACAGGGGACAGTTAATGCGCGAGCACGTGACATGCTTTCGTCTCCTAATGCTTTACATTTTCCCTCGTTGCTTCGTGCATTCCAAGTCCAAGCTCACCGGTTCATCCACTTGACAGCACATGAACGTCCAAAGATTGGGCTTCCGCTTATGTTTTGGACGTACTGTTCCAATAAATATGACTTCTTTTTGCTTGAACTAATGTGAGATACAAGTTTTGGTTGGAAATCAGATCATTTTTTAGTCAATGTTCAGTAAGAGATAAAAAAGAGATAGATAAACATAAACCCCATGAGAAGGTCGTTAATGAACTACTGATGGGACGACTTTTGAAGCTTTGCCAATGGAAGATATTGTCATCTCCAAGTATTTTTAACTCTTTTGCAGTGGATTCTATTTTTCACGATGCTTAAGTCTCACAAGAAAAACTTAAAAATAAAAAGACAATCACATCCTCAAATTTCAATCTAGGATTTTGAGAGTGAAAATGAACAATTCAATTAATCAGTTAGCTTACAATTTAATAACTTGTGCTTTTGATGAAATTTGATCAGATTAGGCGCTTAATAGGCATAAACTTTGTCATTTATGCTGCAACGAGATTAAACACTCCTTCATCTTCTTCCAATACTGTTATCTCCGGTCTCATTGTGTTCCTTAGGAGTCAAAAATGTCTGGTTCTTAATTTTTCTTTGTTTGTCTTTTTCATCTATTATACCATTCATTGTCGTGCCATCATGAGAGCCTGAGTAAAATATTTATACTAATTTTCTGTATTCTTAATTGAATGAAATTAAGTTTTTAATTGGTGAATTACATTACATGTTTAGATGATAAAAATGAATTTAGAGCCGAGGAGAATATAATGACAAAAAGATTTGTTTATGGACTGCGTCTGTAAAAGAAATAGAAGCATACAAGAATGGTATAGAGAAAGACTAAAAACTTTAGCCCGAATCCAGGGTCACAGGGCACATACATTGTTTATTCATTGTTTTGGTCAGTTCTTCTTTTTCTCGAACTCCAAACCTCGTCAATTTACTCGAAACCACCGACAGCCATCGACATAATTAATTCATAAAGAGGACAAATATTGATCAATGTGAGGTGTCTCCGACTCTTCTTACCCTTATCTACAAGCAATATCATTTGGCTCGATCGATTTTCAAAATCTAATATATGAATGATACTGTTTTTTTTTTCCGAAAAGTAAAGTGAATTGGACCGCATAGAAATATGGGGACATGTAATCAAGGCCCAACTTTTTTTTTTTTATAGCCTAAATGTGATTACTGACATGACAGGACCATAAATGGGATTGAATTCTTGATCGTCGTTAAGGACAAGTTAAATGATATGACATGACAATATTATTCAAATCACTTCCTTGTAGTATCATCATTTGCTATTACTACGCAAGTCCTTGCATATAGCTTCTTAGCCAACCAACAATTGCAAAGATAATGAATGTTTGGATTAGTGATCCCCTACCGGTAGTTAAGTAAGTGGGAGTAGAGGACAATTTAGTCTAAATACATATAATTTAATTTTTTGGCCCTACATCGCATGACTATATTACATAAAACCAAGCAACATAGATTATATGATGTGTTATTTATGAAAAATCCCATGATATTCGATGCATTAATTTAATGAAGAGTATCTCAGAATATACTAGTTTTGCTTGTGGGGATGACCACAAGAAAAAGAGCCATGGCTAAGTCTAGGTCAAGCCGGGTTATACATTATTTGGGCAAGGATGGACTTTTTCTTTTAACTTTTTGACAAAAGCCCATAAAGTTCTTTTAAAAAGATAAAATATTCCATGAAGTCAAGTAGTCATTCTTTTTCCACCACAATCTTCTTTAAGAGATTCTTCCGCACGCGGTCCTACCAAACCCACAAAACAAATAAGCAAGCCAACCTTTTGATTTCCTTTAAAATTTCAAGGGTAAAAAACTGCGTGGACATCAAGGTTAACAAGAAAATATGTTTTTGGGTCCCAAAAATCATGGAACACTACTCTGAAAAAGTAGATGAATGAGTGAGGATACATGTATAATATAGATGATCCGTTAATGACGGATGATTTGCTTTCATTATGGATAATCACTACCATTCCTTTCGGAAGTCTTTTGTCCAATGAGAAACAACATTTACACACACGCCGGACATATTATGCACAAGAAAATACTATCTTATCTTTATTAGGTGGAGTAAAGCAACGTCTTCTATAGATAACGACAACATGCATAAAGAAAATATTTAGATATCGGCAGATAATCCTGAAAGATAGAAAGGATGCAAGGAAAAAATTATCCGGCCCAAACAAATCCTATTTTAGACTTGTAATTGGTATTGGGCCTCCTTCATGCTAAATGGGCCTAATTTCTTACAATTAAGGATGGCTACGTAGTCCATCGGAGAAAAAAGAAACCGATACCAGACCCATTTTTTCAGTTCGGGTTCTATGCTTTCGGGTCCGGGTCGGGTATTAGTGAGGACCCCCAACCAAACATGCCATTGCGACCCCTTGTGATTCTCCGTCAATTCTTGATTTTCCTTTTCGCTCTAAAACAATCATCGAGTAGATGAGAAAGACAAACAAAGACTGTTTCTAGTCACATGCAATCCCTAACAAAAATGGGAAATTTCCTCAACTAAAATTAAATCACTCATACAATTATTTTTGTGCTAAATCATTTTAATGACAGGTTCTTTTGTCTAATCTAACTAGCATTAAACTTATCCAACTAAATTGCCCTTAAATCGAATTCCGACTTATCAAATTGTAACGTCTCATAATAAATTATATAAAATGAGAACCAAAACTTTTGAACCATAAATCATTGAATTATTTACATTTAAACAATAGCATTTATATAGTTTTTAAGTTCATATTATCCCATTATATATATATATTTTCTTTATTATTTACATTCATTTGAAACAAAACCATTTATCATTGTTGTAATTACATCTCATCTAGACATGAGAGATTTTTTAAATGCTTTTGTCTGGTTGGTGATATTGATTGCAAATTTTTTTAGTGATCAACTAATAATATATTTAAAACAACCACATATACATGAGGAAAGGAAAAAGATCACATTTTTTTGGTGGTCATCAGCTTGTGCTGTCTGATGTTTTGTCGTATTCTTATATGTTCTGATGGGTTGGTGTTACATGCAGGTATTCTAGCCTGCCTAGATGGATGCATGAACATAGCAGTGGAACGGACGTAAGAGTACGTCAATGCACAGCTAAAAAAAAGTACGGCAATGCTTTTATTTGAGGAAATAACGGTAATGATGTAGTCAGAATTTCTGATTTTTGGTCATATTTTGTTTACTTGGACCGCTTATAACTGGTATGAATTATTGCAATTTTGTACATCAGCCCTTCAAAATGGACACTGGCAGATGGGGCTTAGCATTGATTGTGCTATATAATGTAGCATGGTGGAGTTATGCAGTCTAAATTTTGATTTGTACATTTTTGGTTGCGGGTTTATGCGGCTCTAGAATTGTGGAGAAGTGATCATATTCCAAGTTTTAGAGTTGATTTGTGATTCTTCCGATAATTATGCATCCAATGAATCGGTTTGTGCATTGTTTGACGAAGACTCGTAATGCCTTATCTCTTCCTATTTTAGCGTGTCACCATAGGTATCTGGCTCTTTTTGTGTATTGGCAACTGGCTTGATGCTGTCCTTTTTATGAAGAAGGCGAACTGCATTTAAATATAAAAAATGAATGCCATCTATCTTTGTCTGTGCAAAAGCTTATGGAACTAATTGATATCATGCTAGTTAGAATATGCAAAATATCTTGCGCTAGCAACCAGGAAGAGTCAAATTCGATTATTTAGTCAATCGAGTGAAATTACACGACCTGAAAATGTATATGTCCTTGCATGTCTGTAAGAAATCCCTATTCCAATCGCGTTCTATTTTCCATAGATCAATTATTGGTTTTCTGGTAAAAAAGTAAAGGAGGAATAGGCTTCTTTTTTACGAGAATAATAACGAGAATAACAATGGCGTTTTAGTTGGCTCAAATTGCTCAACGATAATAGGATGCTTTTATACATTTTGTCTGTAAATATGAATACAAAATCTTGACATTCCTGAATTTGCTGGCCGCCTATTAGAAAATTACCATCCCTCGTATGACTTCAAGAAGCACAACTTGTTAGATGTTTTTATTTATAGATTTATCAGTATAAAACTGAATACTTACTATCAGTACAGTTATACACATTCAAGGCTCATTATGATGAATGAAAATCCATCAATTCTCACCGTATTACTCACGAAGATACACAAACCAAACAAGTAAATTCTGTTCGTATGAATATCTATAGAAATGTCGCAAGCATGATAAATAAGACAGTTGATGCGGGTGAAATACGCGTGCCCCATTTAACAATTGTAGAAACAATGGAAATGTATCATCAACAGCCATACAAACGCAAGAAGCTCTCCCTTAACATGAATTGCTGCATCTGACGACCGCGTCTCAACTCACGCTCTAATCATCGCCTCCCAATTCCTTTCCCCGAGCCCTTCCATCTATCGGACCAAACCAATACCCTCACAGTGCACGGATTTTCGAATAAATGGTACGACAATAAGTCCAGAGCTTGGGCAAAACATTTAAAAAGAAAAGGGGGTTCCTACTTTCTGTGTTCCCAATGAACGAAATTAATTTTTGATTGGGGAACTACTTTACCTGTTTTGATAAAATATAAAAATAAAGTAGAAACAAGGAGAATATAATGACAAAAAAGAATTGTCTACGGACCATGTCAGTAAAGAAATTGAAGCATATTCTACTGCTCATCTTCTTACATTTTGGACAATTTTCCCTATTGGGGATAATTGTCCAAAAAGTCTTTAGTCTTTTTGTGAGCATGTATCATCAGCTACCATCAAAGAGAATGATTATGAGATCCGAAGAAACAGATAAATGAAAGATCATCTTCTTACAAACATAGAAACACATCATGCGCTGGATGAGTACTTACAGGTCTCAAGAATTCAACATGGTCAACTTCAAAGAGCCAGGGTGCCACACCAGCAAAGGCATATGTGGTTGAAAAGGCCAATTCAAAAGCCCTTCGCATTAAAATCCTCCAAATACCCTTCCATGAATATTCCTTTGCTGTGAATGGCATATTAATGAGTTCTCACAACAAGTGTCCCTTATCAGAATGCTATCTCTGTCTGCCAGAGCTGGCATATTACAGAAGACACGACCTTTGGCAAATAAAGCTTGGAGCCTGGACAAGTCCTCCAACTTAGTATCTCTGTTACGTTCTTCTCTCTTCTATTTCCTCATTTTATTCCTTCTTTTCTGCCTGTTGCCAGAATAATTTTTCTCTCTTTGTCTCTGGGGAAATGGGTTTAATTGGAGCTGATTTCCAAATTCTAGAATCACGAGCCACAAATGTGAACTAGGCAGTAAGTGCAACTGAATCTGAGGAATCCCGGATTTCTGCAGGAAAATGCCAGTATAAGAAAAACAGCAGACTGGATCAGTAATGAGACTATATCATGAAAAGGATAACTTTATGAAGATCTGACATCTGAGTGTTGTGCTTGAACAAGTCGAAAACCTTGACAAACTGCCAATAATTCTTGGCAAGAGGATGTTGATTAGCAAACTTCTCCATAGTTTGGATGGGTTTGATTTATTTATTTTCAATTATGGTAACAAGAGAATGGTGAATGGCTAGCAAATTAGCAAACTCCTCCATAGTTTTTATGAGTAGAGTAAAGAAAAAAATGCAAGAGTAAATATGGTTTGCATAGAATAAACACACATTTAAGGCATGGCCGTCACAGTGTCACCATCCTTCAGGATCAGGAGTAACGTAGCTCCTGCAACTGCTTAGTGGCAGTATATGGAAATGTGTATAAACGTCCTATAAGCCAATAAAACAATCATCAACTTGAGGGGAGGAAGTATCATGCTATCATTGATCGGGAGTACTGTTTCATATGATACCTTCTATGGACTGAGTTACTTCCAGTTGGATTGCCATTGATGAGCACCTGACCCATGTAACAGCTCGCGCTATTTGCAAGTGAGTGTCAAAATGGATTGGCCTCTTGAGAACAATTCTGTCTACAGAAGCAGTGACTAATGATTGAGGCCTTGTGTTGCCATTGTTGATGGAGCAATGCTGGTCCAAAACCAAGAAGCTGAATACAATGAGGATGTTCTGTTCTAATAATGACTTCCCACAATTCTAATGACCAGAGAGCTTAGGCATTCTGATTGCAGAACCTAATATGGACAAAGATTGATGAGAATTTAGATATGCACATATACAAATGATAGAGACAAGGTACTCCTTACAGCAAAGTAGCAGCATGTTGTTCACTTTATTCATTAATTACCAGATGACCAATTATAGATTATTCAAACAAGGATTTGACATTCAAACTACAAATTGCAAAAGTACTAGAACTGATTACCCACCGACTAAGCAACAGCAACTGTCAGTTTTATATCAGGAATTTATCGAACCACCACTTAACTGTATTACCTAACTCTAGTGGTGTCAATGACATCATATGCAATTCATCTTCTGCAAAGAAAGCCCACAGGAACTCTCTTTCTTACAATGTTGTATGCATTGCGCTGATACAAGCAATAGGCAGGGACAAAACGCTCGAAATTCGGTTAAAACCACATTCCAACCTTCGAACTATCATTCAAACTGAGAAATTTGAGATGCAGAAACATCGCAGAAGTCAAATGGCACCACATTCAGAACCAGAAACAATAGTATCATTATCCGATAGCCGTTCAAAGCTCAGTTTAATTTACCTGATAGCAGCATATAGTCCTGGCGAGAGCATCGACATCTTCCACCAGCTTCCCCATCCTAATCTCATTCCAAGGATTCCTATACTGATGTCCGATGCGAGTCCCCTGGCTCCAAAGGAGGGGGCTTGCGAAGGAGACGGTGGACTACCCAACGAATGTATGGAGGCTGGCTCATAGCCAACGCGCGAGTCGAAGAGGTTCCTCCATGTTGTGCTGGACGTCGAGCAGGCCGCCCGAGCGGCTGCGGTAGACGATCTCGTCGAGCGAGTAGGGCCCAGAGGCGGTGAAGTCGCAGCCGAATGGGACGTACTTGGTGGAGAAGGCGGCGTGCCTCGTCCCTGATGTTGTGGATTGTCGCCGTCGCCGTCGCCGCCGTCGCCGGAGGGGTGTGGCTGGTCGGGGCAGGGTCGGAGGTGGAGGCGCAGGACACGGCGAGTGTCTAGGGTTTGGGGTCAGATAAAAAAAAATGGCGATATCCCTGAATTTGCATCCCGTCTACGAGAAAATTACTATTTTTTGTGTAAATTTACAATTTATATTATCATTTTACCTTAAGAAGCACAACCGATTAAATTTTCTTCTTCTTTTTTTTAAAATATAATTATAAGTATGAACTGCTATAAATGGGAGTAGACACATGTAAAGGCTTATTATGAGAAATGAAAATCCCTTGATTCTCCACATTAGTCACAAAGATATACAAACTAGTAGATTATATTCAAATGAACATTTGTAAAAATGTCTACGAGGAGGGTAAGCAAGACAATTGATGTGGATGAAATATCTAAGCGGAGGACTCGCTAATGACCACACTCGCAGTGCTGTGATCGCTATCGTCTTTATCATCCCAATGATTGATGCGAGACCACTCTTGCCAATATTCGCGGTACAAGCCCCGTTCAGGTTTGTGGAAGCAACCGCGGTGAACCAGCAGCAGCCAAACAAAGATAAGAAGCCCTCCCCTTTGCTCGGACCTGCACGTGCGTCTCTCCCTTAATATTTTCATTGCCACAAATTGCAACAGCATAAGCCACGAGTTGCTTATCATCTGCCACTTGCCCACTTCATCTTCCAGTTGGTGGGCCAAAGAAAGCCCTTTTTTGAGCGGGGATTTCATAGGATCGGTAGGATCCGATGTGGGCCTTCCTCCTGGGGGCATTTGAACTTTAGAGCCCACATATACCCTCCTAATACCACAATTCTAATTAAGACATGAGCCAAAGCATAAATGTTTGAAAGCCAAAGCTTTAGAAGACCTAAAGTGAGAGGCTTAATATGATGAAGTCTCGAATGTTCCATTTATTGCATATATCCAAATTGAGTGCAATGTTTTTTTTAGTTTGAATATTGACGCTCTTCTCTATTATAAAATTGATTACAATAATACATACTGGAAGAATGGTAGGTAATATATGTATACACACATAGGTGGAAATAGTTCCTCATTTGTTTGTCAACAAATGCCATGTTTTGAATTATGAAATTTCAATATCCATGGTGAGTTAAGTGAAATATTTTATTATCCTTTTTTTTTTTGGGTACGTTGGTTATCCTCAATTTAATAAAACACTTGATATTATTTATGAGTAAGATATCATCGAAAAAGTTATATGTGTGCTTTTAGAGGATAAGTAGATCAACCTAGTGGGAGAACACCATAGTTCTGCAAAATATCAAATGAGCATTTGAATTGAGAATTAACAAAATTAAGTAATACCTAAAAAAATAGCAGAAAATATTTTGTGGCTGCTGAGATGGTAGGTTTTTTTACTCAAATCCAATGGCAAATTGACACATGTCCGCTGATGTGGCATAAAAGTAAAATAAAAAATCCGCATCTGTCTGCAGTCCACCCATGGAAGCTTCCCCTCCTTCGTGCTCTCCGTCTTCCTCCGTCCTCGCTCGCCGCCGGCTCTGTCGTCCCTTGCAGTCGGCTCGTGGTCGGCCGTGTCAACGGCCGAGCCACCCCTCCATCGTCACGATGGCTCGTAGGGGTTTTCCGTCCAGATCTGGACTGGATCGTGCCTCTAGATCTGGTCTCATCCGTGGCGACAAGAGATGTCGAGATCTCGAAAGCCATGCGGAGAGCCCAAATATCAAGAAAAGAAAAACAGATGAAACCATCTTCTTGCAGTCGTCCCTTGCAGTTGGCTTATGATCGGCCATGGCGATGGGCGAGGGCGAGATCTCGAAGGCATGGACAGAGCTCAGATATCGAGATCCATCGTCCCTTGAAGTCGGCTTGTAATCAGCCATTGAAGAACGATAGAGACGACGCCTGAACGCGTTCGACCATGGATGAACGATGACGATGAAGGCCATGGATGAGCGACGATTTCGGCCATGGACGGCCAGATCTCGAGAACGACAAGACGGAGAAAACAGAGGGAGCCGGCCATGCTCGCTTGGATGCAGCGGTGGTCAGCTTGGTCATGACGCTGGTGACTCCACTGGTGGTGGGCGGGAGAGGAGAGGAGACTCTGCTGGCGGTGACGGCCGGCGACGCCGCTGGTGTCCAGAAAAGGAAGAAGAGAGAGAGCTGAGAGGTGAAATTTTTTAAATTTTTTATTCAACTTCCATGTCAGCTAACATGGATTGATGGGCACGTGTCAATACATTAATGGAATGAGTGAAAAATATATGCCACATGTGATGCGGATATGGTAGTAATAAAGTATAAACCACTAAATATTTTCTCAATAGATAGACATTTAATTAAGATGGTATGTGGTCATACTTATACAATATCATTTATATATGCTGAAGAATGAATACTACTATGTTTTAAAGTATTAATTCCCCAGTTTATAGGACCATATAGAAAAAAAAAAAACACAAAATTGATTGCACAAGCATCAATTTGACCAAAATTAAACTTTACAAATGAAATTGAACATTTACTAAGAATTCATAGACTAAAGTTTGGTATTGTTTCTTCTTTTTATTAATGCTAAAAATACAATACTAGTTGATGAAATCAAGTAGTAAACGATGTGATATATCTTTATTGAAACTTTAAACATGACTCACTTGTTCAAGTAGTTAATGAAAGTTTGTTGCATCATCTCTTCTATAAATCAGTTTATCATTTTCTCTTTACTTTTGTAAAGGGTGCTCATATTGATTTTAGACCTAGTCCTTTTATTATGGGGAAAATACATACAATGTATCTTATTGTTGACCCAATGACTAATTACACCCTCTATTTATGGAAATACAATTCACATACCTCTAAGCAAAACCCTAAATTATAAAGATCAAATTGCCACTTCTAGCAAACTCATTTTAAAATCTTAGTTAGGGTTTGGGTGGTTTGCTTTTTGTTTTGTTTTGAGTTTTTTGGGTGAACCTAAGAATTTAGGATTTTATGAAAAGTATTTTGAAGAAAATAACATTTTTATATAAGGACATCAAGATAATTGATGTAATGTGTAAAGTGACTTCCAAAGATAAACGTCGTGTATGTATTTGATATTTTCAAAAGTAGAAGTTTATAAGGATCATTAGGTAAGGCTCGAGGCGTATTTTTGTATTTTACCTTTTTTTTCACTTGGACCCCAAGTAATGTCCCTCCCTTTTGTCCCTTTTCTTTTTACACAAAGACCCCGCAAAATGTTTTTAACTTGCACATGATTTGAGAGTCATTTTATTTTCTTCTTTTGAATTTTTTTTTGCCAGAGTTTGTGAGTCTAAGTTGGGTCGACATTTGCATTAACCTAATGCAAATAACCTTAGTCAATATCAACCATTGAATTCCATGGGTCTCATATTGAGTCCACATAATTCAACGAATGGGATGCATTGATCTCATCATCAATTGTTTAATGTAATCATTGTTTCTCGTGAGGAAAGATAAAAGCTTCGAATTTTGAATTTTGTCTCCGGCATTGATGGACTTTGTAGTCAAAACTTCCCACCACCAAAAGGAAATCCAGTAAAACAGTCAGCAGCCAATTTCTCATTGAGTGAACAAGCCTTCATCTCAAGGAAGTTATTGTGGTTGCGTTGGGCCGCTCATTGTCTTCTCTATCAATGTCTCTATTTTCAAATTTATTTCATCTACGCATAAGTATCTTTTGCAAGAGCATTTACTTTGAACCCTTCTCCATATTCGAAAAATTGCCAAAAAAGTTATAAACTTATTGTATGGATTTCAAATCAATTTCAACTTTTCAATTTGATCAATTTAGTCATAAATTTTTAATCAATTTGCTAATGCAATCCATTTGACCAATTTTGGCAAAAATTGCTTATGGATGCTAGTCATCTTACGTGGCATGATCGATATTGACATGAACAATTTTTGTGAATTTTTTTTATATTTCTTTTCCTATATATTTTTTTTCACCAGGGTTGTCAAGAGTCGTCAAGGCCTCGCAATGGCTAATCGCTGATCATTGGACAAGGGTTGCCTCGCCTACAGCCACGATAGTCTTGTCAAGTGATTGGTGAGGGTTGTAGGGCATTGCCGAGGCCCCAATGACCCTCACTAACCATGGTGGAAAAGAAGAAATTTTATAAAAAAATTCAATTTTTTTTTTTAAAAATGACATAAATTGTCAACGTCAACACCTGGTCATACCACGTAGAATGGTCGATGTCATAATTTATAACCAAAATTGGCCAAAATGACTAGCAAATTGTAAAAAGTTTTAGGATTAAATAGACCAAATTCAAAAGTTTAGAATTGAATTGACATGCATACAACACGTTTATAACTTTTCCGGTAATTATCCCTTATGTGTTTGCTTTTCTATATGCATACATATTTGAATCATTTATTAATCACATCATATTTTTAAAAATCCAACATGACACTTTTATAAATGAGTTGCACCACATGATACGTTTAAGAGATATACCCTTACAAAAATATGTTCAAACTAGTAATGAAGTGCCTAAGTGTATCTAACTTGATCGCATTGACCCAGGTAATATGTTAACTCATTTTATGTCTTAGTTTGTCATAGATAGATTGAAAAGGTCAATTAGCAAAAAAAATATTTTTTATTTGGGTATAAAAAGTTATTCCTTTTAAATTCAATTTAAATAAGCTTACAATCATATTTCCTTTTCAGGTCATGTTAATGAGGGTCTAATTCTCTAAAAACCCCCTAACTTTAGGTTCAATTTCAAATCTTCCATGAACTTCTTTTTTTTTTGTCTAAAAAATTCACCAAAATTTTACGCTATTCCTAAACCTGTCCACGTGTCCAAAAATTGCAACTAGTTTCTTCAATAATTATGAATATCAAGACTAGTTAGAGGTTCATTATCAGAACTTGCATATCCATTGATGCTCTCACCCTTGTATGAAACAACAACAACCTCCTAATATAAATAATATTAAAGAAACTAATGATGATTTTTGGACAAAGGGTTAATGGGGGCATATTTGGACTAGAATAAAAGTCGATAATTTCTTAAGACGAAAGAAAATTTGGGTTAGAATAGAGATTAATCCAATAATGGGGTTTTTTTTATGAAATTAAGCTTGTTAATCAGTGATGTGAAAAATTGGCCATCCGACAAAGCGATGCTACAATTCTTAGCTTGACTCTTTTTCTTTAACTTGGACCCACTTTGTATTCTTTTTTATTTTTTCCTTTTTCTTTAACTTAGATTTTTTTTTTTTTTTTTCCTTTAACTTAGAACAATTTATGTTCTTTCTTTTTTCCCTCACTTCACGCAATGCTCTAAACTTTTACGAGATTACGTGATTCGGAAGTCGTGCTTTTTCCTTAAGAAAAATTTTTGGCAGGAATTTGTGAGTCATGTTGGTGTCCTATAGTTGATGCACAACTCTTGAATCTTTATTTCAAATAAACTTATTGAATAATTAAATTAATAGATTATACTATTGTGACTTAAAATCATTAACCATTTTCCTTGCAAAATTTGGAATCAAGTAGGTGTTTTGAGCTTCGGAAATGGATAGAAGATTGTATCGGACATTCAAGTATGTTTTCCCAGATTTCAGTTGTCTAACATTAATAATTCTTAAAATGCGAGAGAGCCATAACAGATAAACATGCGAAAATATTAAGCAATGTCATTTTCTTCCTCAAATCTACATTTGAGAACATGTTAAAGAAAGAAAGAAAGGATGAAGATTAAATTCTTTCTCTGTATCTGTTAAAAGCAGAGATTTCGACAAATTTACTGTTAGTTTTAGTTAAATTTTCTTGTTAAATTATAAAGTTAAATAACGCGTATTGCTCAATTTGGGATTTTTCCTTTTCCTTTGTCATTTTGTCATTAATTTTGTGTTGTTTTTTGAGTTTTTATTTGGGGGGAATTATTTCTAAAACCGCATTTAGAAAATTTTAGTTTTTTGTTACGCTTAGAAGTTAGTGTTAGAAAAAAATTCCACTCAAAGTATTTGAACGGAAGAAAAAAAAAAAGTCTCTCCAAAGTGAGTACAACGTGTAGAAATGATATGCGTGCAATTTTTGTCTTTTTGCAGTTCAAGTGAATAAGTACATGTATGAAACTTACTTGAAAGATTTTCTCCTTCCAACATTAATATTATGAGATTAGAGTCCATATCAATGGATTTCATTAATGCTAATTAATGAAATGATGATGTTGAACACTTAGTTCAAGTAACTAATCGAACCAATTGTTTTACAAACCTTGAGTGATTCAACGGGATTGCAACAAAATTGTAACATATACATGTTGAGAAGACTCTTAACTTGTTCATCAAAAGATTTTATCTATTCAATAATCTAGGAAGGTAAAAGAATTATTAATCAGCCATTCCTCAAATAAAATGGAGCTCAAGATATATATAACTGAGTTGGTTAAATCACTAGTGGGTAAAATTAATTTTTTACAAATGCATCATGTGTCCCCGAAAGTGGAAGACACCATTAGGTTATTAATTGTGAAACCCGCCCATTATTATATACTAGGCAAGATCATGACAATGTCCTTTCACTCAATTATGACCTTGATTCAACCAATGACAAAATTCCACCACAAAGTCTAATTTAGCCAAAGAAATGGAAAAAAGAAAACTAGCCCTTCAACATGGATGATTGATATAAGCCAAAGCCACATTGGAGTTACCATAAGTAAGACGCTCCAAGAAAGCTTCTCCCACCAATAGCAAGTGGCGACAGGTTTTTAAAAAATCTTAATAATTTCTCTATATCTTTCTTTCCATTTCTGGATTATTGATTGCTTTGACCTAAAGTAGTTCCCTTACTTTTCTTTTCTTTCTTATTAGACAAGATTAATTGTCATAAATTAAAATTTATAAAAATATAAAATTTGTCTATTAAGATTGCATGAGCTCAATAAGTTTGTCCTTACAGCGAGCTAACTATTCTTTTATTCGTTTTCATCACCTTTTTGCCTTTAGTCCACGTAGGGCAAAATATTCTTCTTCTTTTTTCTCACCTTTTTCGTTCTTCATATGCAAATCTTATCAATTAAGATCGAAAATTTTGAGTAACTATTATTGCTTATTTACAAGTATCCATTCATTAAATGGTAGAAGAAATGTATCATAAGCATGGATGATGCTTCTTGCTTTGTGTCAGGTTCATGTTTTATCGTCAAATCATTCCTAGTAGTGACAAGTTTTCCACAAATCTAAGGATCTCTCTTTATCTTTCTTTCTATTTTTGGATCATTGATTGCTTTGACTTGAAGTGGTTCCCTTACTTTCTCTTCTTTTTATTAGAAAAGATTAACTATCATAAAATTAAGAATTATAGAAATATAAAATTTGTCTGTAAAGATTGCATGATCTCAATAAGCTTTGTCCATATAATGGGAAAAATATTATTTTCTTCTCTTTCATCACCCTTTTGCCTTTTGTACATGTTGGGCAACATATCCTTTCTTCTTCTTTTTTTCTCATCTTATTTAAAAGGATTGAAAATTTTGAGTAAAGATGATTACTTAGTTATAGGTATCTCATGCATTAAATGGCAGAAGAAAAGTTTTTTATGCATAGATGATGCTTCTTGCTTTGTGTTAGGTTCACGTTTTTCATCAAATTGTTTCTAGTGGCGACAGATTTTCCACAAATCTTGAGGATCTCTCTTTATCTTTCTTTCTATTTATGGATTATTGATTGCTTTGACTTGAAGCGATTCCCTTACTATCTCTTCTTTTTTATTAGAAAAGATCAACTGTCATAAACTTAACATTTATAGAAATATAAAATTTATCTATTAAGATGGCATGCGTTCAATAAGCTTTGTCCATACAACAAGCAAACTATTCTTTTCTTTTCTTTCATCCCCCTTTTGCCTTTTGTCCATGTGAGGCAAAATATTCTTCTTCTTTTTTCTCACCTTCCTCTTTATATGCAAATCTATCATTTAAAAGGATTGAAAATTTTGTGTAGCGTGGATAATGCTTCTTGATTTGGGTTAGGTTCATCTTTCATTGTCAAATCATTTCTATCTCCATTTTACTAGCATATCCATCAATAATTACCTAGGTTTCAAACTATCAAACTTCAATAGATAGCATAGTGAAATGTTTGGTGATACCGTGTCTAACAAAAATTTGATATTATTGATGAACAAGATACAATCTAACAAGTCATATTGGTGTGTTTTTGAAGGGTAAGCAGGTTTTCTTCATTTTTATCACCTTTTTTTTCCCCTGAAAAACATAAACCTAAGTCATCATGTGAGGAGAACTCATATGACAAAAATTGGAAAAAGTACACTTATAGTGCCAAAACTTGGCACGATGAAACACTTAAGTGCCAAAAGTGCCAAAAGTTACAAAAGTGACACTCTAGTACCACTTTTTTCTTCAAAAATGGGACATTTGAGTGCCAAGTCTAGCGAAAATAGCCGGAAATCCTATGTGACAATTTTTTTAATAATATAACTCGCCTACATGAACAACAATGAAGGATCAAAACAACGTTTTGTTTTTTCTTTTTATTATAAATATTAATTAAATTAAATTATATAATAATAATAACAATAATAACAATAATAACGATGAATTATTATTATTATTATTATTATTATTAAGATGAAGGAAGTTGAGGTAAAAGGGGAGCTCAGCCCTTGCCACTTGCAATCTCCATCTTCTCTCTCTCTCTCTCTCTCTCTCTCTCTCTTAATTTTATTTAATAATTTATTTTTAATTTAATTTAATTAATTTTATATTAATTATTTATCCATGTCAACAACAAAACGCATGTTGTTTTGCACTTGCCTCATCGGAAAATCGACATGTCAGCATTTTGGCTAAATTTTCTCACCATTGGCATTTCAATGTCCTTCTGTGCTAAGTTTTAGCACTCTAGGTATTCGGCACTTGACAAAAATTAAACAAAGCAATATATCAAACAAATCACAACAATATAATCACAAGCAGTATAGGAAGTAGAACTCAAGTCATATTGGGCAAAAATATAAAAATGCCTTGCAACAAAGCCACAAATAGAACTCTTGTAAACTAATGTACATATGCAATCAACTAGGGGTGTGTAAAGGAATCCAAAATCGCCTGGTTTGCTCAGAATTGAACTAGACCAAACTGGAACCAGCAGTTCCCAAGAGAATCAATCTGATTCCCTAGTTCAATATTGGAACCAGTGGATACTGGCCCAATTCCTGATTCTAGGTGTAGAATCGCCCACCCACCCACTTGAACCAAACTATATATATATATAAATTTTAATAAAAATTTCCTACCAAAAAAATTAAGACAAAAAAAAAAACTCTGAAATCCATAATCTAAAGCTCAATAGCCATTGATTGAGTACTAATCTTGTCTCATCCTCACCTTGTATGAGCTGTCTTTACATGTCTCACTCATAGTCTCGACTCTAAACCTCATTATGAATCCAATCTTTTCACTAATCTTACAATTAAGAATAGGAAGTTCTTTGTTTTTTTGCATTACTTTGACTTGCTAGAAAATGTTAAAGGTTAGCAAGATTGATTCCATGGACCCACCGAGAATTTGACCAAACTAGGATTTCGATTCTGAATGGATCCATGGAATCAATTGGTGCTTCCTAATTCCAATTTTTCAAAATTGATCCTTAATGAGCGTTCCCTAGGTTCCAAGGTGGGAACCGCCCACGCAGACCATACTCACCTCTAAAAAGAAAAATTACCAAAAAAGTCTTAAAACTATTGCAATTGTGCTAATTTAATCCTTAATTCTTCTCTTCTTCTTTTTTTCCAATTCAATCTTAAATATTTTGCAATGGTGCCAACTCAATATATTCAGCCAATTTTGTCCGATTGATGCTGATGTGGACACTGGTAGGAACCGATCGTCTAGCCAATGCTAATGTAGCAATTTTTTTTTTCAAAATTTTTATTCCTTTTTTGTTTCTTTTTCCTTTTCCTTTTCTCTTCTTTCTTCTTTTGTTTCTTTGCCCACAGTGGCCAACAAGGGCTGCAACCCTCACCGAACATTGATAAGGGTCATGGCCCTTGCCTCGGCCCTCGCCTAGTGGTCGGCAAGTCTTGCTAGCCACCGTGGTCATTGAAGTAAAAGAGGGAAGAAGAGGGAAAAAAAAAAAAAAAAGAAAAGAAAATAGAAAAAAAAAGGAAAAAAAGTAAAAAATTATTTAAAAATTTCCATGTCAGTGTTGACAGATGGCTAGTGCCAACCGGTGTCCACATCAGCACCAGCTGACCAAAATTGGCCGAATAGATTGACTAGGTATAATTGCCAAAGATTTATGACTGAATTGACAAAAAATAAAAGTTTATGACTAAATTGGCACAATTACAATCATGAACTTTTTGGTAATTCTCCCCCAAAAACATTATTGAAGTAAGAATAAATCAAACTTAGCCCTAGAAGGCCATTTCTTACCAAATGCCTCTCCGCTTTTTTTAATCCTTTTTTCTCTTTATTTCATTTTCATTTTCATTTATCCATGATAAACATGATTTAAAATCTAGCTATATTAAATGCATGTAAAGATATAATAAACTAGATACAAGGCTAGGAATTGAACTACAATATGATGCAAATATGCAGTTATGACATGTAGACGATGTAATCATGTAAAGGGGACATTCTGAGATAGGTCAAGACCCTTTGCGAGGCTGAATTGAAGCTCTAAGGTCGTTGCCAGCCGCTTAGGTGGTATAGACAGTAAGTTTAGACCTCAAATCACCTGTCGAACCAACCCAAAACACATCGAATGAACACTCAAGAGCCATAAACAATTAAACATACCATACAAGCCACGGTTCTGCAAGCCCAGGTCTGAACCAAGAAGACCCTAGAGCGAACCGAACCCATAAGATTTCTCAGAAACACAGTAACTGGACCAAAAACCCGGATGGCAATTGTTTCTGACATGCAACTCCACTAAAATGTGAGGATAGACAACATACGTAGCACGTTAGATGAATCCAACCACACCTTGAATTCATACCCAAGAACCAGTTTTGCATGTGACGCGTGGGATATACAAACTAAACAAATGGTTTAAACTAAACATATATAACATCTAACACAAGAGACGTCACAACAACCTAATCTAAAATAACAGGAATAACATCAACATAGACGAGTAGTATGAGAATGAGCCTAAATAATCCAAGTAGACACTCAGCCAAGCTTCAAGACCGGCCTAAACCAAGACAAACAAGCAAGCATGAATAGATGGTAAGGAAAATACTGAAGCATGACACTGAAATCACGACAAGTAAGAATATCCAGAACAAATTGATTGCAACATGGGTCTATGGTAACTTACCAAAAAAAAAAAAAACATGGGTCTATGGTGATGGGGATGTAACACACTAAAGCAAAAACCAAGATGCAAACCGAGACTATGCAAGCATACATCAGGGGTTAGAAATAAACATAAAAAGGCATGAAGAACAACTAAACAAAATGGGAGAAAGTATCACTGGAAAGAGGATAGCTAAAGAACCAGTAGACCGAGGCAATGAGCTTGCAATGCCTGTAAGAGCGAGGCAAGCTTCCATACCTCAGCCTCAAACTACAATCACGAGTATGAGATAAATTCGATTCTTAATTTTTATAAAAATGCGCGAGTGGTCTGTAAGAGGGGAAACTTAGGTATCTATAAACGATAATGCCTCTAGTTTCTAGGTGCAGAGGAAATAATACAAAAAAAAAAAAAATGAATTCAAAAATTAAGTAAAGTCACTGTTTTAATTTTTTTGGGGATGCGATCCCTAATTTTTATAAAATGCATGAATAGCGTACGGAAATGGAAACTTAGGTATTAACAACCTACAATATCTCCAGTTTCTAAATGCAACAAGAAATAGTAAGTGCAAAATGATGTAAAATCATTGTTTTTCGTTAAGGAGTCGAATTTTGTTGTTATCAGCAAATTTGACCGCAAATTTTTGGAAAATGCAATAAAATCTATGAGCAAAAGTTTAGATTTCAACAGTAGGTTATCCTTTTTCATAGTTTTTATTTTTATATTAGCAAATTTCTTCAATTAATAACATTTTTACTAAGTTGGTTTTCATTGTTGACTTAACAAAATAAGCTATACTTCAAATTAGAGATAATACTAAGATAAATATTTTACGTTCTTTAATAATTGCTTTTTTGTAACATATAAACTTAAGTGAAATTTCTTCATCCAGTGGAGTAAGCTCTATGCAAATATATAAATGATCTGCCTAAAAATTAAAAATGACATTATTTTTTTACTTGTCGCCTTACTTTAATTATAAATCAATTTGAGTTTATTATCATTATTTTTTTTAATATAAGTTACATAAGTCATCAAAAAATATAAATTGTATAATTGAGGAGTGTTTTTGAAAATAATATGTTTTACCCATTTAAACACAATAAGAGGTAATAGTTTGGGGATGACAAATAAACTACAGCTTATTGTTGTATGTTTACCACGCAACAATAACACAATTGAAGTCAAGTGCGATGTGGAAAGGACAAAATATTCTCTCAATTTCAAGTTTAATTCCATAACTTCCATCACAAAATACAACAAACATTTACATCGTTTTATACGTAAACATATAAGAAATATGGATTGATAAAATCGATAGTGTCGCCTTGAATTATAAATTCGTCAATGAAGGCTTCTGATTTATCCCCATCCAGACAATTTATTTTGGGGTTCATAGTACAAGCCCCAATCAGGATCAAAGAAACAACCCAAATGAGCCATCAATAGCCAAACAAAAGTAATAAGCTCTCCACCTTTGCTAAGCACCTGCACACGTGCCGTTCCCTTGATATGACTTGCCGCAAAGAACAGCATCTCAACCCACACTCCGCTCATTACCTTCCACTTCATTTCCCCAAGCCTTTCCATCTGATTGGCCAAATCTATGCCATCGCGGAGGACGGATCTTGGTCTCGGTTTAAAGGGACGAAAGTCAAACAATACCTGCGATAGCCTCTCCACATCTATGTTTGCATCAGGGATTGAGTGTAGATCGGCCAATGTATCCTCTAATCTCTTTAAGGCAATGCCCGCCACAGAGGACACCACATTTGTCCGAAGTAAAAGATACATCATGTAGTCGGAGAGGATCTTACTGAATTCCCTTTCATCTCTAGCTATGTCGCTCATTAATTGTTTCTCTTTGTAGTACCACATTTCAGTAGCAACATGCCACATTATAATACTAGTGTCATAATTAAAGTCAATGACATAATGTAAAAGATTGTCACAATGATCCCTCCCTAGGCTACTGTTGAGAAACATATCACCTCTAGCCTCATATATCTTCCTCACCACTGTTGGATCATTTGTGTTTTCAGATCTACGTTTCACCTCCTTAAAGATAAAGATCCATAACTTCTTAATAAAGGGATTCCTGGACACAAACATCAATTCCCTATCCTTCAAACCACAACCTCTGAGGATTGTCTCGGCAGCTTGATGAAAACAAGAGATGATCTTCTTAGGGATACAAAATGTAAAACTGCAAATTTTAGAAAAAAACAATGATGCCCCAATGCTGATGGCACTTATACATTTTTCTTGGACTAACCTCCAATATTTCAGAAAAAAGGTTGCAAGCAGAGATGGATTCCGACCACCTCCGAAATATAAATGGTGTGTCTATGACCTCATAACTAACATTGGCATTAGGCTCTGCTTTGTATGTCGCAAATCGGGGCTTCCTTGGGTAATCCATGGCAGATACCAACTCATGTAGAAATGAATCTTGTTTAGATGATCTTCTTTTGTGACCCATGATTTTGGCAACAGTCCAATCAGAGAAAACGAGCCTATATAGAGCTATCACAAAACGAGCCTAAATAGAGCTATTTTCACATCAAGAGATGGATTCTGACCATCCGAAATATTAATCGTGTGTTAATGCCCACGTAACTAACATTGGGATTAAAAGTCAAGGATATATAAGAAATAATTTTCAATCCTGTTTTGTCACCCATGATTTTGGCAAGAGTCCAATCAGAGAAAAGAGCCGATGTAATTTTACATCAAGTTTCTTGCTTCTTGAAGCGATTGAACAAGATGAAAGCCACCACAATGCTAATGAAGGCTATAAAGCGGAACATGTAGCTCAACTTAGAGTGTGTTGCCAAAACTTTTGTGCGGAAGCACCTCATAAATGAAATGGAGTTCAACTAATATCACCCTTAATGCATCAATCGCAGAAATTTTGCGGAAATTTATGCTCATTTTACGTCGTTCACATGTAATAATGAGATCTCCAAGGAAGACCTTAAATATTTCAAAGAAGTTAGCATGCCTGAAGATGCTCTCGGCGAGCCTTGCTTCTTCATCAGTATATCCATCCCCTAGAACAGTGGGTGCTTCATCCGACTCGTCAACATCATCCATCTGTGAGATCATTGATTTCCTGAGCCTTTGAAAGCTTGAGAGGTTGAGTGTCAGTACCCTCTCCACATTTTTTATGACCGCGGCAAGAAAAACTAGCATCGTTGGGGTTGCCATCGATTTGTCACTAGTAAATATCTGCACAAAGACATAAATGGAGGCACCTACTTGGAAGATGAGACTGAGCAGGTGTCGTCCCCAAAGTGAACTGTCCTCTAGAGCAAAGGCAATGATAGTGTCTGAACTGCCAAGATGTAACAATAGAATTGAAGTCCAAAATGCTTGAAGTGCTCCATTTACTTCAGCTATACGAGCGGATGAATTGCCTTGGTTATGAGAGACAAGCCCAATAGTGAATGCAGCTACCCAATCAGCCATCAAATAGGCCAACCATACGAGGAAAAAGATGATGTGCTTCGTTGTTTTCTTTGTAAGGGGTGCAAATAGAATGAGAAAAACCTGAAGCGCAAAACTCAAGATTACTAACCCTCTAATGTTCCATTTGTTCCACAAATCCAAAATGAAGCCAAATATCATAGTTTTGCTTGATTTGGATTTTCACTCCTCTCAATATTATTTTGGTGACAATAAAACTGTCCTCTCAACTATTTATCCTCTCCAAAAAAAAAAAAAAATTATTTATCAAGAGAGTTTACAAGCATCAAGAAAACAGTGCTCTGCAGACAACGTAAGTAGAGGAAGCCTCGAAGTAGAAACTTTCTAGTGCGGTGGAGAGCGTAATGATTAAAAAGGGCGTCTTTGGATGTGGAGGTGGGTGTTGTAGAGGAGGGTCAATGCTCGAGACTTGGGGACATGCGAGGAGGGAGGCGCGAGTGCCGATTGCTGTCCTTGCGCTTAAATAAACGACAAGCGCAGTACTGAAGTTAGATTCTTGGACGGATCACAATAATATATCTAGCCTAATACTGTAGTTTCTTTTCTCCTCCGACAGATTAAGATAATATTAGCATTCCACCATCGTCTTGAAAACAGGATATTTTCATTATCGAGGAAAATTGACATTTTCATGAATAGGTAAATCGAGATATTTGATATGAAAGTGTAAAGTCGCCTCTAAAGATGTATTTGGTCATTGAGTGGATGTTAAAGTATATATTTGGCATTTTTCCTTTTTCTTTTAACTTTGACCCTAAGTACTATTCCTCTTTTTTGTCTTTTTTATTCGTTTTTTTCACAAAGACCCCACGAAATGTTCTTAACTTGCACATGACTCATAAGCCACTTTATTTTATTTTTTTTGAATTATTTTGTTAGAGTTCGTGAATTATGTTGAAATCAATACTTGCATAAATCGGATATAGATGAGCCTACTCAATCTCAGCCATTGAATTTCATGGGTCTTATATTGGGTCCACATAACTCAACGATTGAGATGCATTGGTCCAATCATCAATTTTTCATTTCATGACTGTTTCCCAAAAGAAGGATCCAAAGCTTTGATTGTGGATTTGTCTGTGACTATGTTAGATTTGGCGGTCAAAACTTATCGTTGAGCATTGGGCCAGCAAACCTTTATTTCGGGAAAGTTGCTATGGTTGCATCGGGCCTGCTCATTGTCTCCTCTATCACTCACGTCAAGGTTCTCAAATTTATTTGATCTGCATGTGAATTTCTTTTGCATGAGTATTTACTTCAAGCTCTTCTACATATTCAACATTATTTCCCTACACAACTCTTATGGGCTTGCATTTCGATATGTGCTAGCCTGCATCATTCATATATATTCGATCTGTTTATCATAGTGTCATATCTTTGAACGCCAAACAAGACACTTTGTTAAATGAATTGCACGACATGATACTTTTAAGATATGAACTCTCATAAAAACATCCTTAAACCAGTAGCATGCCTAAATGGTTAAATGACATTCATTCATCTAATTAGTCATATCTACGCGTGTCATAAACAAATTGAAAAGGTTGATTAGCAAAGGACACAATTATTTTGGTGTATAAAAAGATTAATCCATTCAAACTCAATTTAGATATGTCTACAATCATGTGTCCTTTTCACATCATGTTAATGATTTGTGTCTAAAATTGGCCGTCAACAAGCGATGCTACAATCCTTACTCAACCTAACTCTTTTCTTTAACTCTTCTACATATTCTTCATGCAATTGAATCGAACTTCTAGCTCCAGCAGCAGTGAAAGAGAATTCAGAAACAGAGAGAGATGGTCTCATTTTATGTTCACTTTTGTTTATAAATCTAATCATCTCATGGGTATTCGTTATTTTGTAGTCAATTTTTACTGAGGGATAGAAGAGACCAGACAAGAACCTAGCGAAGGGGTTGTTGATTGTCTTATTGATGAGAGGGACTTTGGAAGCTATGTCAATGGAATATATCGTTCTCTTTTTAACTCTCTTTGAACAATCAATTTTATTTTTCAAGATGGTCAGTCTCAAGTGAGAAACACGGAAAGTAAAAAGGTGATCACATCGTCAAATTTCAACATGGGATTTTCAAAGTGAAAATGAACAACAAATTAATTAGTTGGCTTCCATTTTAATAACTTATGCTCTTAGTGAAATCCAATCCAATTATGTGTTGAGAAAACCTCCTAATAAATTCTGAAATTGACAAAACCTCCTTGATCTATCTTGAATCTGATATTTGCATAGAAGTGTCTTCTTAAAGGAACTGCTCATAAAGAGAAATGTATCCAATTCCTTTAACAATGCTCTATTCGTTCATAGAACATCTCAGGTATATTTGTAGACGACATGATTATATTAGCGACCATCATATATGTATTACAAAGTTCTAGCATTGTCTCAGTCAGTAGTTTGAAATGAAATTTTGGGCAAAAGTATACCCTCAGTGCCAAAATTTGGCACGGAGGGACACTTAAGTGCCAAAAGTTACGAAAGTAACACTTAAGTACCAAAATCGGAGCAAAATGGATCACTTAAATGCCAATCCAGCCAAAATGCTGATGTGGCGATTTTCAGGCGAAGTAAGTGCAAACGGCGTCGTTTTGCACGCTAACGTGGCTAGACAATGCAAAAATGATCTCGTTTTGGTGCTGACGTAGTAAAAAATTAATATAAAAATTAATAAAATTAAATTTAAAATTAAAATTATTTAAAACATTTAAAAATACAAATACAAATATTAAAAAAAATTAAAACAAAAAAAAGAAGAAGGGCTGAGCTCGCCGCCGTTGCTAGGAAGGGCTGGCGACAGAGAGGGGAGGGTCAGCCAGGGTCCAAAACAACGTCGTTTTTGCATTGTCTGACCACGTTAGCATGCAAAACAACATCGTTTTGCACTTACTTCGCCAGAAAATCGCCACGTCGACATTTTGGCCAGATTGGCATTTAAGTGATCAATTTTGCTCTGATTTTGGCATTTAAATGTCACTTTCGTAACTTTTGGCACTTATGTGTCTCTTCGTGCCAACTTTTGGCACGCCCCCGGTGTCGAAAAATCTCGAGTGACTTAATTATTTTTTAGGCTTAGAGGTTGCCTCAAACTCCTCGAGCTATTATTTTATCTCAAGCAAAATATGCCATCGATCTTCTTTCTTGCACGAGACTCACTTATATCAACTCAAATTGAGGCAAATGCCAAATTTGATGCCAACGATGGAACTACCCTTTCAAATCCAACACTTAATTGACAATTGATTGGCAGTTTTGTATATGATGGTTTTAATTAGTGATGGGCCTAAGTTGGCCCGTCCGCCCATGCTGGGCCCAAAAGGCCCGGCCCACGGGAATAAGGCCCATGGAAAGAGGGAGGTATAAAAGGGAAGAGAGAGAGAGAAAGTCATGTACGTTGAATCAGAATTACGTTCTCTCTCCCACGCGTTTTCTCTCCCAAAAGGACAGTAGGCATACGGCTTCCAATTTCTTCCCTTCAAGGCTTCATCGGATCGATTCGACCGGATTCTCTTCCTCCATTGGCGTTTGGTGTTTAATCTGTGGCTAATAAGGTACGCTTGAATCCGTGGTGTGCTTTACGATCGGTGATGCGTGGTTTTTCCCGGGCTTCGTCTTCCGCATTGATTTAGGGGTTCGATTCGGTGTCGAATCCGGTATTTCGGGGATCAGTCATTCCCAACATTGGTATCAGAGCCCTAGTTCACGTTTTTCCCGATCAATTTGATGTTTTTCATTGATTTTTCGTAAAAAAAAATTATCGGCCGTACGGATCGGGGCGTGAAATCCCGACACCCGAGCACTGTAAGTCCTTTTTTCTGAGTTTCCCTAAGTCGGAATCAAATTCCGAAGGCACTGCGTGAAAGGCGACGTCGAGAAGAGTCCGGCGACATGTCGTGCATCGCCGGACGACGTCGTACGCACCTACACGCGCGGCCACAAGCCTCTGCGCGTGGGCGCCACGCGCCTGAAGCGCTGGCTATGGCCAGCGCGTGCGCCACACGCGCCGGTGACGAACCGGCACGTCCGCGGACCGACGCATGCTGACGTCACCGTGACGTCATCCAACGGTCGGTAACAGCTCGGATGACGTCACCGATGACGTCATCACCGACGACGGTTGGCCGGCTGGTTACCGCCGGTGACCCGACCCGACCCGATCAGCCTGGCGCATGCCGCGCACGTGCGGATGACGTCTGCATGACGTCAGCACGCTCACGCGCGAGGCACGTGCCAGATGACGTCTGCGTGACGTCAGCCAACGCACGCGCGCGGCACGTGCGGTCGGTTCGTCCGACCGGCACGGCCGGTCCGACCGGCCCGACCAGTCCTCCGGCCCGCGCGACCGGTGACCCGACCTGTTGACCCGTTGACCGACGACCGTTGACCGTTGACAGTTGACCGTTGATCCGAAAAAAAAAAAGAAAAGGAATTTGTTTCTTTTTTTTCAATTATGTCGTGTGGGTTGTAGGTAATCCATTTTTATTCTGCATTTGTTGCATGAATCATGGAAATTTATGTATTTTCCATTTTGTTTATTATGGATTATAAGTGATCCATTTTAGTTCGCATTTGTTGCGGGAAGTATGATGCGTTATGCACGGATACCTGCAATCCCAAGAACGGACGAAGGAAGAGCTAGACTGAAAAGGCTGATGAAAGAGTTAGCGATTATCGGTGGCTTGATGGTGATTTAGTATCACACATGGTCAAGGTGAATCGGATGATACAGAAATCATCCGGAATGGTTACCTTATGCCGGACTTTGAGAAGGTGCCGCTTTGATGAACACTCTTCCACCCGAATGGCAAGCAGTGTTAGATCGGCTATGGGAGATCAACGTGGTCCCGGGTTATAGGGGGCTAGTGGAAGCTTTTGTAAGAGAATACTATAGGATTGAGTTGGCCAAAACTTCAACCCTTAGATTGAGCGCCACATGGCGCAGAGCGAATGTGCCTTGGTGGCGACATAAGAGCTCTCCAAAAGTTTTTTCATGGTTGGCAAATGTGCCTTCGGTTTTCTCAGATGTTTTGATTGATAGATTAGAAGGGACTTTTCCTAATTATTTCTTTGATTAATTATGTAATGTTTATTACCTGGTTGTTGTTGATGTAGCAACCGATATGTTAGTTGTATCATGTGAAAGCATTGTTATTTTATTTGATGTTAGATAATATTTGCTTTCTGTTACTACTGATTGCTGTGGGTAGTTATAGAAGTTTTTGTAACTTCATAGAATTGATTTTGCATATGACAATCATATTAATGATAGTTTTAAGTTAGGATTTTTGGAGGATGATTGGAAACGTAGTGACCTTTTGATTCTCGAAGCCTTACTTGATATTATTCATTAATATGATGGGTCTATGTAAATAGGGATGCATAAATGATAGGCATTAATTATTCGTGCATGTATGTCTCGATGTGTTCGGCCCGATGGTTTCAGCAACTAAGAACGTGATTGCTGATATGAACGGCAACAATTGTGAAATATTGAATATGAAGATTCAATATGTGCTGGAAAAGCAAGAAGCACTAGAACTCTTGACCATGTTATGGAAGATCTTGAAGATGCTGTGCGCCACCTTGAGCTGGTAGAGGACCGCTTAATGGTATGTGAGCTGAGAATAGATATTTGCAATGCTGGTTCTAGCTCAGAAAGGGCTTTGAGCTCTAAGCGCAAGCGTATTGATTCGTTCAATATGTGGGAAAGCAAAGGATCAAGTCCTTATTGCAAGAAATCAAGAGTTAACCAACACAAGAGAGGAAAACGTCCTCAAGTGAAGAAAATGTCAAGGGTGAGATGTTACAACTGTGACAAGAAGGGTCACTATGCTCGCGACTGTCGTGAGCCAAAGAAGGTAAACACCTCTTGTACATTTGAGAACTTTGCCTATGTGTCAAGTTCTGTATTATTAGCTGAATCCAATCCTTTGTGGACTGTAGATTCAGGAGCAACAGACCATGTAGCAAAGCATAGAGGATCCTTCGTGGAATTCCGACGAGTACCAACTGGAACTAAGGGGATCTGTGTAGGAAATAACTCCAGAGACGAAGTTAAAGGGATTGGCACATACCAATTGAACATGCGTGGTGGACGCACCTTGTTCCTACATGATGTTCTATATGCTCCGGAGATTTGTCGAAATTTTGTGTCTGTTTTTTTGGCGTTGGTTAAGCTTTGTTTTTAGTATGAACTTCCATAATAGATGTGTAGATTTGTGTTTAGATACAAATTACTATAGACGTGGTCACTTTCTGGATGGTTTTATTGTACTAAATGTTGACTGTGGTGATGTCAATATGTTATTCCCTTGTTTCACGTCTTCTACTTTATATGATAATGATGTGAATATGGTGGCATGCTAGACTTGGTCATATGGGCCAACAACATATGAATAGACTAGCCAAAGAGGGCTTGTTGGGCAATATTGAATAAGTCGATTTGTCCATATGTAAGCATTGCCTAGAAGGGAAAAACGACAAGGAAACCATTTGGAAAAGGTAAAAGAGCTAACGTTCATCTGCATTTAATCCATTATGACGTTTGTGGTTCAGTGAATATGAGAGGAAGGCATGGGACTGTTTACTTCATCACTTTTAATAGATGATTATACTCGATTCGGATGTGTCTATTTGATTTCTCATGAATCTGAAGCATAAGTTGTTTCAGAAGGTTTATGAACCTAACAGAAAATCAATTAGACAAGAAAATAAAAGCATTTAGATCCGATCGAGGTCGATAATATTTATCTGATGAGTTCAGAAAATTATGTGGTGAAAAGGAATAGAAATACAGTTGTCTATTCCATATACTCCTCAACAAAATGGTGTTGCAGAGAGAAGAAACAGAACCCTACTGGAAATGGTTAGGTCCATGATGGCGTATGCTAACTTACATATCACTTTTATGGAGTGATGCGTTGTTAACTGCTGCCTAAATACTTAACCGGGTGCCTTCCAAATCAGTTAGTTCCACTCCATATGAGTTATGGATAGGTAGAAACCGGACTTAAGTTTACTTAAGCCATGGGGTTATGCTACCTATACTCATATGTCCTCTCACAAGTTTGGGAAATTGAGTCCCGATAAAAGTAGAGTATTTTCATGAGATACTGCGAATACTCAAAAGGGTATGTGTTCATAGGTGAGCAGGAAAGTGGGAGTATAACTGAATTTGAATCACGGGATGTCACATCCTTAGTGGATGAATTTCCTAAGAGGGGCGAAATAGGGGAAAATTACTCCTATTTGGAACCTTGGATCAAGATAATGATGTCGGTGGAGTTCGTCCAAGTGGGAGTAATATGAGATGTGATGAATTGAATTCAACTCATTCTCAATTGCAACCACATGATGTGACAACATCATCATTACCTAATCCAAGTGGGAGCATAATGGGGAATGATGTGCTAAGTGTACAATCTCCCATACGGTGAACAAGTCGCCAAAGTATTCCCCGTCGATGTTTTGACATTGAAAGGGAAACTTTTATGGTTGCTCCACAAGATGATGAGCCAAGAAATATTAATGAGGCTCTGAATTGCCCTAATAAGGAAAAATGGATTAATGCAATAAAAGAGGAGATGGAGTCAATGAAGTCAAACCAAGTCTGGGAACTAGTTGATCTTCCAAAAGGGACGCAGAGCTATTGGGAACAAGTGGGTTCTCAAAATAAAGCGAAAGGCTGATGGCTCGATAGATAGGCATAAGGCTCACCTTGTGGCGAAGGGTATAATCAACGGAAGATATTGATTATGAAGATACATTTTCTCCTGTACCGAGATTTACCTCGATTCGCATTATTCTGGCAATAGTGGCTAGTACGGATCTTGAGTTACATCAAATGAATGTAAAGACTGCTTTCCTCAATGGAGAATTAGATGAAGAAATACATATGGAACAACCTGCTGGTTTCATAGTGAAAGGCCAAGAAGAAACAGTATGTCGACTTTGGGGGTCGATATATGGCCTTAAGTAGTCATCAAGACAATGGTATATACGTTTTCATAATGCCATAATGGCATATGATTTTACAATGATAGATGAGGATCATTGTGTATATATCAAAAGATCCAAGGATCAATTTGTGATCATATCATTATATGTTGATGATATACTAATTGCCGGAAGTAATATGGAGTTTGTCAATACTGTCAAAAGTTGGTTGTCTTCCAATTTTGAATTGAAGAATATGGGATATTAAACCCATAGACACTCCTATTGCAAAAGGTGAAGGATTGAGCCATAGACTGTGTCCAAAGACTCCACAAGAGAAGGAACAAATGAAACATGTTCCTTATGCTAGTGCTGTTGGGAGCTTGATGTACGCTATGATGTGTACAAGACCTGGTGTGTGTTTTTACAGTTGGAATGGTGAGTAGATACCAATCCAATCCAGGTCAAGCACATTGATGAGCCGTTAAGAGAATACTGAGGTATCTAAAGGGGACTGCTGATTATACGCTGAGTTATTATGGAAAAGGATCTGCGACTCTAAGGCTATTCTGGTGTTGATTGGGGAGGAGATTTAAATGAAAGGAAATCTACCTCTGGGTTTGTTCTCTTACCGAATAATGGCACCATATGTTGGAGCAGTAAGAAACAAAAGTGTATAGCCTTGTCCACGATGGAAACTGAGTTCGTGGCATTATCAGCAGTAGTATAAGAAGATGTTTGGCTTAAGAGATTATTGGATCATTTAGGTGTTATTGAAAGTGCTGCAGATTTGTTATTAGTTAACTATGATAATCAAGCAGCAAAAGTGTACACCAAAGATCCAAAATATCATGGCAATACCAAACATATAGATATCAAGTATAACTTTGTCAAGGATATGGTTGCACGAAAGGATGTGAACTTAGAGTACATACTACGCATAGAATGGTAGCATATCCTATAACAAAGCCAATACCTAGAGATGTGTTTTGTGGCCATGTGAAATCTCTAGGATTGCGTAGAGGATGATGTACTGAATATTGTAATTTCCCTAAGAGTTCACATTTGATGAATTTGTGTTTTCATCATTAATGCCTATGAATCTTTGTTTGATCTTTATGCATCTTAATGCTCAGTGCATTACTTTAAATTAGGAAGTATGTCGGACAGATATAAGATTAGCCCACTCACACGGGTAATCGCCTCTATTTACTATGTGATAAATAGAGATGAGACTGTTTTTAAGCTTATTATCTAGGTGATAATCGAGAGCTCAAGCTTAAAACACGTATGTCGCCTTAATCGAGTGTTAAGATGAGGACATAATACTTACTATGTCCGAAAGTAAAATAACCCACATATTTTACTTTATCTGTCTAAAATGCCAGATGTGAGTTTCGATGAATTTTGTGATTGAGTAGATACGTGAACTCAAGTTAGACATTAGGTATGTCTGAACTATCATCTGTACGGTATTGAAAAGTGTAGACATACGCTCCATGGGAAAGGAGTTAATACCGTAATACGTATTTCATACTACGTATGCATAAGACGACCAATAAGAGTGGCAAAAGTTTGATCTCAACTTTTATGCCGTGTGAGACTCTTGAGGAAAATAGTTTCTCAATTTTAGTGCCCTCATGAATTTTACTTATTCTTAAGATTTCTATTTAGTGTTTGCTATCTTAGGATGTTGCCAATGGTCATGTGTTTGATTCGATCTAATGGGACATTTCTAGAAAAGCAAGCTGAACTGAAATTGAGAGTTTGAAGGAAAGAGAAAGATCGATTTTGGAGAATCACATTATAGTTTTGTATTCACTGGTCGACCAATTATAACTGTCTTTGTGATAATTATAATTGTGAATACAATATATATATCATTGTTTAAAAGAGATCGAGAGAGATATAAATGTGATCGATCGATCTAGGGACTTTGCATACTAAATCTACTCGGAGTGTGATGCCCATTATGAGCTGCTATATATTCCTAACAGATGGATGTATGGCAACGAGCTCTCAAAGTATGCTGGTCGCACGGATTATTCACCGGTATGAATGTTGAAGAGAGGTAAAGAGAATTCTGTTCGGCCCACCATGTGCGAGTGGGAGATGATGGTTTTAATTAGTGATGGGCCTAAGTTGGCCCGTTCGCCCATGCTGGGCCCAAAAGGCCCGGCCCACGGGAATAAGGCCCGTGGAAAGAGGGAGGTATAAAAGGGAAGAGAGAGAGAGAAAGTCATGTACGTTGAATCAGAATTACGTTCTCTCTCCCGCGCGTTTTCTCTCCCAAAAGGACAGTAGGCATACGGCTTCCAATTTCTTCCCTTCAAGGCTTCATCGGATCGATTCGACCGGATTCTCTTCCTCCATTGGCGTTTGGTGTTTAATCTGTGGCTAATAAGGTACGCTCGAATCCGTGGTGTGCTTTACGATCGGTGATGCGTGGTTTTTCCTGGGCTTCGTCTTCCGCATTGATTTAGGGGTTCGATTCGGTGTCGAATCCGGTATTTCGGGGATCAGTCATTCCCAACAGTATATATCAATGTTACTTGTCCCAACATTGCCTATACCATTGAAACTATCAGTTAGTTCATTACTACATTACATACGACTCACTTTGCTACTGTCCTTCATATTCTTCACTATGTCGAGGGTATTTTCATTTTTCTACTGACTCTGCTTTGGAGTTGAAGGCTACTGCTTCTTTCTTGGTACCTCTCTCAAATCATGGTGTAGCAAGAAATTGCTGCGGAAAGTAAGTGATCAAACAATAAAAATAGACATAATGAGGATATAAATCAAACATCAAATTTATGTAGTTCGATCGCAACTACATCCATGGAGAGAACATCAATGAATTCCACTAAATTCTATCATAGATCAAACGATACAATAGATATTACAATTATAGTCGAGTCACTTAATCATTTTCAGTGTTTCCAAAGCCACAGTTACACCCAATAACTCACGCGGTAAATAATCTTTCAATCTCACGAAATTTTTTTACACAAATTCTTATCACAAAAATTTATTGGTTTCAACAAATAACCGATTGATGTAATTCCACGAAGAGAGACCCAATGCCATGTACCCAGCACCAATGGACGTCGCTCGCTAATATTGCAATCCCATGGTACTCACTGAAAACGGCGCTTCTAAAAAAACCGCAACTCTGCTTGCAAGAGATATTTATAAGTGAGAACCCATGATGGCCAAGTCACGGTCAAATTCAAAGTCCATAGTGGACTTTTCAATTTTAGCCACACACTCCAACGCACAGTAGGAAAATTGATATTAACTCTGCTTCTTGATCATGATTCCAATCATAGAAATCATTTTCTTAATTTGCATTACTTGATTTTGAACGTCCGCAAAATCTCCAATTCAAAATATTCAAACCTCAATCAATTAATCTTGGATTAGGTTTCGTCTAGAGGCTCACAAACTTGAGACATATTTTAATAGAGACAGAATGTTATCGCTCGATTTAGCATCGAAGCGGAATATTATATTCTTGTTGATATAACATCAGAATTACTTTAGTTACAATGGCTGTTAAAAGATATGGGAGTTCGTCATAACGGTGAGATAGTCGTTTACTACGACAATCGAGGTGATATTCAAATAGCTCATAAATGATGTTTTGTGTGAGCGCACCAAATATATTGAAATTGACTGCCATTTCATTCGATATCACTTGCTTTAGGACACCGTATGATTTGTTTCGACTTAATTTACTAATACGACTGATGATATTTTCCCAAAAGTTTACTCGAACAATGTCAAGATCTTTTCTTCAAACTCGAGTTGACTTCCTCGATATCACCTTGACTTTGAGGGAGGATATTAAAGATATTTAGATTATTTATGATATTCTTGATATATATATATATATATATATATATATATATATATATATATATATATATATATATTCTATAATAATATGGATATCTTTATGATTAATTGTAATTGATCATGTAATATTTTGTTATTATAAATAGTCAACTTGTAAAGCCTCTCGATAGGCTCATGTACTCATTGAAATATATCACAAAATTCTCTATTTCTCTATTCGACACTATTCTTAATTGACTCGTTCGTGAATATTGCCAAGAAGAAAGCCTAGGTGTCTTTTTAAGGGCCTAGTCACTCTTTTTGTATAAGACCAAGTTTTACGTTTAAGAAATATCTGCCTTGTTCTTCCTCCGGCAGAATTTCCTTTGCTTTTCTTTCCTAATCTTTAATTTCACTTGTGCAAAAAGTTTATTCTCTTTCCTCCTCACCCTTTGACCGAGAATCACATTCTTGTGGCTTGATTTTATATACGCACACTTCCCAATCTTCAATTTCACACGTTCAAAAAGTTGATTCTCTTTCCTTCTCCCCCTCTAGCCAAGAATCACATTCTCAATTTGATCAGATTTGTGGCTTGATTTTATAAGCGCACTCTTCCCTAATCTTCTACTTCACACGTTTGAAAAGTCAATTCCCCCCCTTGGCTCAAGAATCACATTCTCAATTTGATCAAATTTGTGGCTTGATTTTATAAACGCACTTTTCCCTAATCTTTGATTTCACGCATTCGAAAAGTTGATTCTCTTTCTTTCTGCACCTCTGGCTGAGAATTACATTCTCACTTTGATCAAATTTGTGGCTTGATTTTATAAATGCACTCTTCCCTAAGCTTCATTTTATAAACGCACTCTTCCCTAATCTTTGAGTTTGCAATTTGAAAAAGTTGATTCTCTTTCCTTCTCCCCCTCTAACGAGAACCACATTCTCAATTTGATCGGATTTATGGCTTGATTTTATAAACGCACTATTCCCTAATCTTTGATTTCACACGTTCGAAAAGTTGATTCTCTTTCCCTCTCCCCCAGAATTACATTCTCAATTTGATCAGATTTGTGGCTTGATTTTATAAATGCACTATTCCCTATGCTTGGTTTCATAAACGCACTCTTCCCTAATATTTGAGCTTGTAATTTGAAGATGTTGATTCTCTTTCCTTCTCCCCATTTGGCTGAGAATCACATTCTTAATTTGGTCAGATTTGTGGCTTGATTTTATAAACGCACTATTGCCTAATCTTTGATTTTACATGTTCGAAAAGTTTGTCTCTTATCTTCTCTTCCTCTGGCTGAGAATCACATTCTCAATTTGATCAGATTTGTGGCTTGATTTTATAAATGCACCCTTCCCTAAGCTTTATTTTATAAACACACTCTTTCCTAATTTTTGAGTTCCCAATTTGAAAAAGTTGATTCTCTTTCCTTCTCCCCCTCTAGTCAAGAATCATATTCTCAATTTGATTAGATTTGTGGCTTGATTTTATAAACGCACTCTTCCCTAATCTTTGATTTCGCAAGTCCAAAAGTTGATTCTCTTTCCTTCTCCCCTTTGGCCGAAAACCACACTCTCAATTTGATTAGATTTGTGGTTGGATTTTTATATAGGCGCTCTTCCCTAATCTTCGATTTCACACGTTAAAGAAGTCGATTTTCTTCCCCTTCTCCTCCTCTAGCCAAACTGGTCTACACATTCACCAAAGATCAACTACAGAACCTAAAACAAATCAGGAAAGAAAAGAAAAGACAATCGAAGCAAAGAAAAGGAAAATCAAAGACTAAGGAGACTCTCGGCTTTAGAAACTGAAGTTGAGAGCCTACGGGAGCTTCAAAGGAGGGAAGAGCTTTCGGGAATTTCTAATTCAACACTACAATTTTTCAGCCAATTTTTCAGCTATTTTTTTCTCTAATGGGCTGGGCCAAAATTCATGCTCTAGAAGCTTAGTCCGGATTATTCTAATTAAGCTCAAAACCTTCATGTACCAGTCCAATTAGTATGTAACTCATGTGGGCTTAATGCTATTATATGAAAATGATCTTAATATGCAAATACAATTTACTAATGTTTTTATTTGGGGTGAGGATCGATTCTTAATTTTTCTATCTAATGAATAACGAAATGGATCACCAACATTTATGTTTCACCACGCACTTTTAACTTCTTTTTTTCAAATAAAGAACTCATGAAACTTTCATATTACTCAAATGTTAACAGGGAACTCACATTTAAACTTTTCATAATTTTTTATAATTTGAAAAAAAAAATTTTAATATTTTAACTTTTGATGGGATAATAAAAAAAAAATACTTTTTGGTTTAATTTAAATCCAAAAAACATGCCCGCCTTTGAAAATGGTCCCAATGCATTATTAGCTGCAATGACTTTGTCTACCAACATTTTCCCCTTGGAGTCATCGTTCTTGGTTCGATGCCGCATTTTCACTTCAAATTGCCTAGTAAAGGCAAAGAGACATAATGTCGAACAATCAATCTCATAATGTAAGCGAGTTTCAATTTGTGCTTGTTCTGTTGACTTACTCAGCTGAATAAATTTAAAAGGCATATAAGGATTAACTTGTGACATGGCAAAATGCCGTGCTCGAGAGATTCTAGAGGTTGGGTGGCTCATTTCCATCTCCATCTCCTTGGTCTTTGATATTCCCGATGATAATGCGTTGTCATCGCTATGATTGTTTGGCTTGTTAAGGACATTCCCAACGTATTTGCAGGATAAGGTTTGTTGGTCAATCAAAGACATGAAAATTGCGCAATTGGCGGTTTCCTTCACTTCGGCTAAAGATCAGAACATCACAGAAATAACAAGAGATCAACAATTCTTTACCGTGGAGACAGACCCATGTACATGAATATGAAACTCTGAAGACCTTGATTTTGAAATTTGGCCGGTTTAAATTCTAATTGACTCACCATTTAGTTAACAGTGAAATTTATGACGGAGGGGCTGCCGGTCACTCCGCAATGATGACGCTGCAGAAGTTCGGCTTCGCAGATTTATGACATTGTATAACTTTTTGTTGTAAAAGAATAATTATTCCTATTATCAATAATAGTGAAAACTCAAATTAGCTTGTTAGAATGTCAGGTTCGAGTCATGTTGATGTGTCATGTGTACTTCATCTTTATTTTGTAATCAGAAAGTGCCATTGTTCTGATTTGATCATTTCTGTGAAGGTTTCTCGTTGCGGTGTAATCATTTTAGGAACAAGCATACAAGTGTGAGAGTAGTGAATGTGTCTTGATAGTGTAATTTATCGGCTTTCAGTTGCAAGAGAAATGAGGATGAAAAAGTCAAAAGTGCTCGGTCTATTTCAGCTGCATAGGCGACAAATTGCCTTGATTGTGAGAGATGAGCCCAATTGTGAATTTACCCGGTCAGCCATCAAATAGGCCAATGACAAGAGAGAAAATATTTGGTGATTCCTTTTTCTTTTTGTTTTTTAATTTTTCTAAAAGGTGCTAATAAAATGAGAAAAATCTGAAGTGAGAGGCTTAGAGTAACGAAATTTCGGATGTTCCAATTGTTCTACGGATCCAAAGTAAAGGAAAATGTCATGTTTTTGCTTAGTTTGAATTTTAAGACTCCTCTCAACTATCCATCAAGAGGGCTTACATGCATAAAAAGACAGTGCTCTGCAGACTTTATGAGGAGGGAGGGGGAACTTGGGAGGATGAAGCATCACGTGCATAGCACATGCCTCACTCCGCCTTTGCTACCGTGAATGGTGTGAGCGTGGTTAGATTGCCGGACAAGAATCTATATCACATTACTGGCCTTGTTCTGTTGTTTTCCTTTTTCCTCCGCTAGATTACGAATATAATCATTCTACCGTCATCATGAAAACAAGATACTTGCATATCATTTTTTGTTGATTGAAGTGCCACCGATCGTATACAAATGGACATTTAAAGTCGTGTAAAATTCCATTGCAATTTTTTTTAAAGATTAAAAGTAGTTTTTTAATATTTGGGTTATGACATTAATCCTCTCATACCTACTAATTGGTATGCCTTGGATGGGGAATTTATTATTATTTAATACTAAACATCTCCAAACCCTTTGTGAAAAATGTCTATTTAACATTTAAAAAACTCATGATGATCAAGTCTACCTTAAATAATTCTGAGCTCATATGTACCCTACTAATATCATTTTTCCTATTAAGATGCGAGCTAAAGCATAAATATTTGGAACCAAAGCTTCCCAAAGACCTAAAGCGAGAAGTTCAGTATGACGGAGTGTTAGATGCCCCATTTGTTTCCTGAATTTGAAACACAGCTATATCCCAAAGCTTAGAGAGAGTAACGTAGAGGGCAGACAACAAATTGGAGAGGTGACGGCAAACGCCTGGACCTTCGCTCGGGTGTCTTTTCTCCAAATGAGAGAAAAAAAGAGAAGTTAGAGACGAAGAGAGAGAGCATGTTACGTTGAGAAACGGAAGGGAGGAGAGAGTAGATAGGGTAATTTGACAAGTGGGGCCCACCTCGTTAAGTGTCGACCAATTTATAAAGCGTGTTATCGCAGAGATGGAAAATCTTATGTACCCAATATTTTCTCGCATAATAGAGGCTGAAGCCGGGGGTGTTGGAATTCCCCCTTACGTGCATGATATAAGCCGAAGCCAAAAGTGGGAGGCTTTACCAAAGAAGCTAGGTTTCCACAGCAGAAACTTATGTCCTCGCCCAGTCAGGAAGTTTGACCGTTCATGTCGGGGAAGGAGAATACGCAACGAAATATATATTTATTAACTTTACCATGAGCGATCTTTCTCGAGTAGGAATTGAGTTTTTACACAATTGTAAAACAGTCGAATGTTAAAACGTAAACTTACATATAATTTTTGCATAAATTTTATATTTGAATAATCTTATAAATATTGGTGGAGAAAGTAAAGAAAAATTACTTTTTATTTTTACCTAAATTCAAATCAACATGCATGCCTTTCAAACTGAATTGATAAATGTTCAAACAAAGTTAGTACGTTATAATTCGCCTTTTCACGATGTGCTCATAAGTTCACATCAAGGCAATAAATATCATATTTGTAAATATTTTGCAGGACCAATAGCCCTTGATCTTGATTTACACTGAAAATTTATTCATGAACATCATACATAATGACCTTAAGGTCATAAAAGATCGGTAGATATTTATATCACGTTGGTAATTGCACATCTGCATTACTAATTGCCATTCTAGAAACTTTACTAACTACCCAAAAGTTCAATACATTTCATTAATATGATGATAATCTTTGAAACACGAATATTAACATTAGGCAGCTTAATAGCTCAAACTTTGTCCACCATGCCCCAACAAGAAGTAACAAAAACGAAGAGACACGCATGCATTAACGTTTCGTCCATCACGAGAGCTTGGGCAAAACATTTAGAAGAAAGGATCCTACTTTTCTGTGCTCTTAATGAACAAAATTAAGTTTTCAACTGGTGAACTACATTACCTATTTTGATAATTAAAAAAAAAAAAGGACTTTAGATCCTAGTAGAATATAATGACAAAAAAGAATTGTCTACGGACTATGTCGGCAAAGAAATTGAAGCATATTCAACTGTTCATCTTCTAACATTTTGGACAATTTTCCCTATTGGGGATAATTGTCCAAAAGTCTTTAGTCTTTTTGTGAGATGTATCATCAGCTACCTCCAAAGAGATCAATTATGAGATCCGAAGAAACAGAAGAAATAAATGATGGATCATCTTCTTACAAATATAAAAAAGATGGAAGAGTTGCTTTTGCAAAAGCGTAAATCCGACGAGCTCATATTCACCCATATTGTTGGTTGAAGCTAATGCGCTAAGGCATGTCATTGTGGCGAGAGCTTGAGATATGGTTTTAACTTTAGCTTGATAGTTGTTTCCTTCAGGAGAGAATTTGATATATGGTAACCAGTAAGAACATGACAAGAACAATATTCTATACTATATTAATCCAGACATCCGTCACTAGTTTAAGCCAAGAAATGTTCTCGAGCTTTATTTTTTAACCTCAATAATTTGACTTGTAACCTAGAGAATAGCTAATAGGTTTTTTCCCAGAAGCAGAACGAATTGGTGAGTTCTTGCAAGTCACAGAGTTTCCATTAGCAAGACAAGACGCATTTGTACCAGACTAGAAACAGATCTTGAACCACTTTATTCTCACAGGTTCGAACACAGTCAAAATGGTATCAACAACACCAACTATACGAGTTTGTTCTAAAATCGCCTATGGCCCCAGGGCGACAATTTAATTCCGTACTTATTTCTCTATTTGACTTTTCTGATGCATGATCATTATGTTGGAGGATGGTAGATAGCTTTGGCCCAAAGGAAGGGGGGGGAGTAAAAAGATATATCCCCTAACCACAGCATCCTTTGACTTCTGATCAGAGTAACAGCATCAAAGTTTGGTATTTAAAAATAAAAATGTAACGCACGTGGGCCACTCGTACCTCGCGTGACCTGAGCTCATGTTGCATCACGTCAGCCACAACTTCAAAATTTACCAGGAGTTCAGCTGGATTGTCAAGCTCCGCATACAGGACACAGCATTTGAGGCAGAGAAAATTGCCAACATCCGCCTTCATCCCAAAAATAATATCCTTCATATTATGATCTTCCACCTAACAGATCCATACTTTCACACATATACATAAAACTGCAAGAGTGAAGGCTCAAGTACGATAATCCGTGCTTATAAAAGACTGACACCAGATGTATCATGTAATCATTGCTACAGATCCATACTCAGCAGCTAAGTCATGCAACAGCAGCAGCTAGACAAAGAAATACATCATGCGCTGGATGAGTACTTACAGGTCTCAAGAATTCAACATGGTCAACTTCAAAGAACCGGATTGATGAGTACTTACAGGTCTCAAGAATTCAACATGGTCAACTTCAAAGAACCGGATTGACAAACCAGCAAAGGCATTCACATTAAAATCCTCCAAATACCCTCCCATGAATATTCCTTGTCTGTGAATGGCATATTAATGAGTTCTCAAAACAAGTGTCGCTTCTCAGAATGATATCACTGTCTGCCAGTGCAGGCATATCACAGAAGACACGAACTTCGGCAAACAAAGCTTGGAGCCTGGACACGTTATCCCCCTTAGTATTTATGCTACGTTCTTCTCTCCTTTTTCCTCATTTGATTCCTTCTTTTCTGCCTCTTGCCAAAGTAATTTTTCTCTCTTTATCTCAGGGGAGATGGGCTTAATTGGAGCTGATTTGCCAGTTCTAGAATCACGAGCCATGAATGTGAAATTGGCAGTAAGTGCAACTGAATATGAGGAATCCTGGATTTCTGCCAGAAAATACCAGTATAAGGTAAACAGCAGAATGGATCAGTAATGAGACTATATCATGGAAAGGACAACTTTATGAAGATCTGCCACCTGAGTATTGTGCTTGAACATGTCGAAAACCTTGACAAACTGCCAATATTTCTTGGCAAGAGGATGTCGATTTAGCAAGCTTCTCCATAGTTTGGATGGGTTTAATTTTTTTTTTTTTTTTTTTTTTTGGTAATAAGAGAATGGTGAATGGCTAGCAAATTAGCAAACTTCTCCATAGTTTTTATGAGTAGAGTAAAGTAAACATGCAAGAGTAAATATGGTTTGAAAACAATAAACACACATTTAAGGCATGGAGATCAAAGTGACACCATCCTTCAGGATCAAGAGTAATGTGACTCCTGCAACTGTTTAGTGGCAGCAGGTGGAAATGTATGTTCTCGTCCGATTAAGCAGTCATCAACTTGAGGGGAGAAAGTAGCATACTATCATCAATTGGAATTACTGTTTCATATGATACCTTCTGTGGACTGAGTTACTTCCAGGTGGATCTCCATTGACAAGCGCCCAACCCATGTAACAGCTTGCACTATTTGCAAGTCAGTGTCAATACGGATTGACCTCATGAGAAACATTCTGCCTAGGGAAGCAGCAACTAATAATAGAGGCCTTGTGTTGCTATTGTCGATGGAGCAATGCTGGTCCAAAAGCAAACTGCTGAATACAATGGGGATGTTCTGTTACACACGATTCAAATAATGAATTCCCACACTATATGAACTACGTCTAATGACTAGAGAACTTAGGCATTAACCTTCTGGTTGCAGAACTCGATATAAACAAACATTAATGAGAATTTAGATATGCACATATACGAATGATAGAGACAAAGTACTTCTTACAGCAAAGCAGCATCATGTTGTTACAATATGTTCTCTAATTACCAGATGACCAATTCTAGATTATTCAAACTACGAATATCAGAATACTAGAACTGATCACCCACCGACTAAGCACCAGCAACTGTCAGTTTTATGTCAGGAATTTATTGAAGCACCATTTGACTGTATTACCTAACTCTAGCAGTGTCAATGACATCATATGCAATTCATCTTCTGCAGGAAAAGCCCACTTTCTTACAATGACACAGTATGCAGGGACAAAAACGATCAAAATTCGGTTAAAACCACATTTGAACCATTGAACCATCATTCAAACCGAGACATTTAAGCTGGAGAGGCTTCGCAGAAAACCAATGTCACCACATTCAGAACCAGAAACAAAAGTATCACCATCCGATACTTGTTCAAAGGTCGATTTAATTTACCTAAATAGCAGCATATAGCCCCAGCGGGAGCATCGACATCTTCCACCAGCTTCCCCATCCTGATCTCATTCTAAGGATTCCTATACTGATCTACGAGCAACATAATCACTCGAAAACTCGTAGAAAACGCTCACCCTCCTCCTAGACGGACTTCTCGGAGCCAATTCGCTCTCCGGCGACGCAGCACTCTCGGCCGCACCGGCATCGCCGACCTCCTCGAATGTCTCGGATCTCGCTTCCCACGAGGCGTTGGCGACGGGCGAGAGAAGTACGTACGGGGCCACAAGCTGATCGGCTTCCGAACCGACGAACCGGCGTCGATGGGCGGAGCGGCGGTGGAGGCCACCGGAATCGCGCTCGCCATCAAAGCAGATGCTCCGTCAACCGTCGCGGTGGAGCATCGGGGCGATGCGAGTCCCCTGGCTCGAAAGGAGGAGGCTTTGAGAGGAGACGGCGGACTACCCAACCAATGTACGGAGGCTGGCTCATAGTCATAGCCAACGCGCGAGTCGAAGAGGTTCCTGCAGTAAGCGCCGTCGAACTTCTTTGAGGGCGTCCATGTCGTGCCGGACGTCGAGCAGGCCGCCCGAGCGGCTGCGGTAGACGATCTCGTCGAGGGAGTAGGACTCGGAGGCGGTGAAGTCGCAGCCGAAGGGGACGTACTTGGCGGAGAAGGCGAGGGCCTGGCGGTGGCGGCGGGCCTCGTCCCTGATGTTGTGGATCGTCGCCGTCGCCGTCGCCGTCGCGGGAGGGGAGTGGCTGGTCGGAGGTTTGGAGGCGCAGGACACGGCGAGGTGTCTAAGGTTTAAAGGTCAGAGAGGAGGGAGAGTAGTACATCAGCATGGAGGGAGGGCGCCGACGCCATTGCCTCTGCGTTGAGCGGCGGCGGCGGTGATAATGTAACGGCGGCGGCGTTGGAGGATTGGGTTTTGAAGTGAGATGTGGGGGAGCTTGTGGAATTTTCTGTATTTTGTTTTCTTTCCTTCATTTTTATTATTATTTTTTTTTTGGATTTATCATTTTCGGAAAATTGGATGATGAGACTCGCGGGGATATTCTGGGAATTACCCAGTTTATTCGCATTTTTTAAGCGTCGCTTCTTTCGTATCAAGCAGCAAAGAGTTACATGTTTTATGAGCGTACAAAATCTGAATTTGCATCCCATCTATGATAAAATTACTATTTTTTTTGTGTAAATTTACATTCTATACTATCATTTTACCTTGAGAAGCATAACCTATTAAATTTTCTTCTTTTTTTTTAAAATATAATTCTAAATATGACCGATATATTTACCATCGAGTAGATACTGACAAAGGCTTATTATGAAAAATGAAAATCCGTCCATTCTCCACATTAGTTACAAAAATAAACAAACTTGTAAATTTTATTTAAACAAAACATTTGTAGAAATGCTGTAAACAGGGATAAATAAGACAGTTGATGATGATGAAATATCTAAGCAGAGCATTCGTTGTTGACCACACCCGCATCACTGTCATCGTTATCATCCATGTCATCTCTGTCATTAGACATCTCTTCCAAATGTTCGCGGTACTTGCCCCATTCAGGTTTGTAGAAGCAACCGAGATGAGCCATCAACAACCAAACAAAGGTAACGAGCTCTCCCCCCTTAGCCAGTGCCTGCGCATGTGTCTCTCCCTTAATATTAATTGCTGCATATTGCATAATCCAAAGCCACGCGTCACTTATTTCCACCCACTTGCTTTCCCCATAATCTTCCAGTCGGTGGGCCCAAAGGAGCCCACCGATGAGCGGGGATTTCAAAGGGTCGGTGGGCTCTTGAAGGGCCATTCCATCTTGCACTTTATTGTACAATTTTTCACATAACTCGTTCAGATCCGTGGTCGCATCACCGATGTGGCGTAGCTCGAGCAACGTCTTCATCGCTACCATCTTGGCGCCCACCATGGCCACATCAGACCCAAAAATAGGCTGATTAAGTAAAAGATACATCATGTAATCAGAGAGGATCTTGCTAAATTCCCTTCGATCAACTAGGTTTGGGTCAAGTGTGGTTGTGGAGCACATAGATTGTTTATCTTTGTTGTACCATATTTCAGTACCAATATGCCACGCTATGATATAGTTGTGGCTATTAGTATCAAAAATATTGCGGCGATCATTCGGCATACTACTCGAAAAAAATTGATTACCCTTGACTATATGTGCCAACCATGCCTGGTCACCCCTCTTCTTGGAATACTGTTGCAAATCATTAAAAATAAAGATCCATAGCTTCTTCATAAAGAGATTTTTGGACACATACTTCGCATTTGCCATCATTGGTCTTTCACCACAACATCTAGCTATTGTCACACCAACTTGAAGGAAATAAGGAAGGAAATAAGAAATGATCTTGTGGACCTTTCGGAATGGAAAACTGCAAATATTTTTTAAAATGACGATGCCCCAGAATTGATTGCGCTTATATATCTTTCTCGGACTCTTCTTCAATGCCTCGGAAAAAAGGTTGCAAACGGAGATGGATTCTGACCACCTTCGAAATATTAATGGTGTATCAAAGACCTCGTAAGTGACATTGGTGTAAGGTTCTACTTTACATGTGATGTATCGGGGCTTCCTCAAGTAATCCATAGTAGATAACAACTTGTAGAGAAATGCATCTAGTTTAGATGACCTTGTGGTGGGGTGCTTGATTTTGGTAACAGTCCAATCGGAAAAAACGAGGTTGAATAGAGCTATCCCATCAACAATTATCCCTCCAAAAAGAAGGATATGAGTAATTTTGACATCGAGTTCAGGGAATCGACACTTTTTCAAGCGATTGAACAAGACCAAAGCCACCACCATGCTAGTGAAGGCTATGATGCGGGAAATATAGCTCAATTTGTGACGTATTGTCAACGCTTTTGTGTGGAGCTCCTCATAAATAAAATTGAGTTCAACCGATATGATCCTCAACGCATCAATCGCAGAAACTTCGCCAAAGTAATACATGCTCATTTCACGTTGTTCTTTTGTGTAGATGAGATCTGCGATGAAGATCCTGAAGATTTGAAAGAATGAGTAAGCAATCTTCACCACGGTGCTCTCATCAAGCTTTGCTTCTTCTTCATCAGAACATCCATATCCATCCCCTCCAACATTGAGTTTTTGAAGCACTTGCGAGTTTGCATCCATTCTTAACTTGTCTAAGATCAATGATTCCTTGAGCTTTGGGAAGCTCGATAGATAAAGTGCCGATGTCCTATCCGCAATTTTTATAAACCCTGCGAGAAACACCAGGATCGTTGGGATCACCAACGACTTGTCACTAGGAAATATCCGCACAAAGACGTAGATGGCAGCACCGACTTGGAATAGGAGACTGAGCAGGTGTCGTCGCCAAAGTAAACTATCTTCGAGAGAGAAGGCAGTGATTGTATCTGGACCGCCAAGATGTAACAAGAGAAATGAGGCCCAAAATGCCTGAAGAGCTCCATCTACTTCTACTACATGAGTGTTTGAATTGCCTTGGTTGTGAGAGATGAGCCCGATCGCAAATGTAGCTATCGAGTCAGCCATTAAATAGGCTAACCACAAAAGGGAAATAATTAAGGGATTCGTTGTTTTCTTTCTAAGAGGTGCAAATAGAATGAGAAAGACCTGAAGCGAGAGGCTCAGAACAACAAAACCTCGGATGTTCCATTTATTCCATAAATCTGAGATGAAGCTAAATGCCATGTGTTTGCGTATTTGAATTTTGTCTCTTCCCTCTAATATAATTTCGACTACCACAAAACTATCCTATTAACCTCCATTATGAGAGATTACATGTATCAAGAAAATAGTACTTTGTAGACGAGCCTGAAGTAGAAATTTAAAAGCAAGGCGAATGGTTGGGAGGTGGGTTGTATGGTGTTGGGGAGGAAGGGTCAATGCTTGGGACTTTGAGACTTGGGAAGATGAAGGAGCACGGGCAGAACACGGGCCTTGATCTGCCTTGGTGAGTGGTGTGGTTAGATTCTCGGAGAGATCACGAGACTTTATATATCTAGCCTTGTATTGTGGTTTTCCTTTTTCCTCCGTTAGATTAGATAATATTACAATTCTACCATCATAAAAAAAAAAAAACAAAAAACAAGATATATGCATGTCATTTTTTGTTGACTGAAGCTTGAGTTTTAAAACAAGTACGCAAATAGACATTTAAAGTTGGGTAAAATTCCATCGTATATTTAAAAAAAAAAACAATCAAAAGGTGTATTATGGGGACAACTTAATCTTATTTTTAGCCTGGCAAATTAAATACTAAACATCTCAATTTCTTCCTCAAAAAAAGCTCATCATAACATTTAAAACTCATCACGAGAAGATCTACCTTAAATAGGTTAATTTTGAGCCCACATATACCCTTCTAATACCACAATTCTAATTAAGACATGAGCCAAAGCATAAATGTTTGAAAGCCAATGCTTTAGAAAGACCTAAATTGAGAGGCTTAGTGTGATGAAGCCTCGAATGTTCCATTTATTCCACATATCCAAATTGAGTGCCATGTTTTTGCTTAGTTTGAATATTGTCGCTCCTTTGAGTCCTCTCTAATATAATATTAGTTAAAGCAATATATATTGGAGAATAGTAGGGGATATATATTTATATATATAGACACACACGTTGAGATAGTTCCTTATTTGTTTATCGGAAAATACTTTGTGTCGGGTTGATGTTTTATCTTTATATTGATTCGATCTCGATTATACTTACACATCTATCTATAACTATCCAAGTTTTGAGCTATGAAATTTCAATATTCATAATGAGTTATATGAAATATTCAGTGATCCTACATTTAACAAAACACTTGATATTATTGATGAGTAAGATACCATCGAAAAAGTTAAATGAGTGTGCTTTTATAGGATAAGTAGATCAACCTAGTCGAAGAACACCATAGTTCTGCAAAATATCAAATGAACATTCAAATTGAGAATTAGCAAAATTATGTAGTACCTAAATACATCGGAGAAAATATTGAGTGGCTGCTGAGGTGGTACGTTTTTTTACTCAAACCCAATGACAAATTGACACATGTCCGCTGATGTGGAATAAAAGTAAAAAAAAAAAAAAACTGTGCATCTGTCCACCCATGGAAGCTTCCCTCCGTCGTGCTCTCCGTCTTCTTCCGTCCTCGCTCGCGGCCGGCTCTGTCATCCCTTGCAGTTGGCTCGTAATCAGCTCCATCGACGGCCGAGCCACCCCTCCATCGTCACGATGGCTCGCAGTGGTATTCCGTCCAGATCTGGACTGGATTGTGCCTCCAAATCTGATCTCGTCCATGGCGACGGGAGAGGTCGAGATCTCGAACGCATGGACAGAGCTCAAGTATCAAGATCTGTCGTCCCTTGCAGTCGGCTTGTAGTCGGCCATTGATGAACGATAGAGACGATGCCCGAACGCGTTCGACCATGGATGAACGATGACGACGACGGCCATGGACAAGCGACGATTTTGGCCATGGACGGCCAGATCTCGAGAACGACGAGACGGAGAAAACAGAGGGAGCCAGCCATGCTCACTTGGATGCAGCGGTGATCTGCTTGGTCACACCGCCGGCGACTCCGCTGGTGGTGACGGCCGACGACTCCGCTGGTGTCCGGAAGAGGAAGAGAGAGAGAGAGAGAGAGAGAGAGAGAGAGAGAGTTGAGAGGTGAAAGTTTTTAAAATTTTTATTTAAATTCCATGTCAGCTGACATGGATTAACGGACGTGTCAATATTTTAGTGGAATGAGTGAAAAATGCATGCCACATATGACGCTGATACGGTGGTAATAAACCACTAAAGATTTTCTCAATAGATAAGACATTTAATCAATATACCATGTCGTCATATGTGGCTGAAGAATGAGTATTGTTTGATCCCACTACTATGTTTTGAAGTATTAATTCCTTTGGTTTATAGAACCATATAAAAAAAATACAAAATTGATTGCACAAGCATCAATTTGACCAAAATTAAAGTTCACTAATGAAATTGAACATCTATTAAGAATTCAACAACTAAATTTTGTCTTGTCTCTTCTTTTTATTAATCTAAAAATACAATACTAATTGATGAAATCGAGTAGTAAACGATGTGATATATCTTTATTGAATCTTTAAATATGACTCACTTGTTCAAATGGTTAAGGAAAGTTTGTTGCATCATCTCTTTTATAAACCGGTTTATCATTTTCTCTTCACTTTTGTAAAGGGGTGCTCATGTTGATTTTAGACTGGGTCCTAGAGAAAGATAACAAGCTTCAAATTTGGATTTTGGCTCTAGCACGGATAGAATTGGCAGTCAAAACTTCCCACCACCAAAAGGAAAATTAGTAGAACAGTTAGCGGCCACTTTTCTCATTAAGTGAGCAAGCCTTTATCTCGAGGATGTTACTGTGGTTGCATTTGGCCCGCTCATTGTCTTCTCTATCACTACCTCTATTTTCAAATTTATTTCATCCACGTGTGAATATCTTTTGCATGAGCATTTACTTTGAACCCTTCTCCATATTTGACATCATTTCCCTGCAAAACTCAAAAGAATTATTAAAAAGATCATTAACCTATTGCATAAATTCCAATTTAATTTTAAACTTTTCAATTTGATCAATTTAGTTCTAAATTTTTTTAATAATTTACGTGACACGATCAATGCTAATATTGACATTTTTTGTGAATTTTTTATATTTCTTTTCATTTCTTTTCTTTCGTTTTTTTTTTCCACCGTGGCCGTTGAGAGCCATTAGGGCCTCGTAATGGCCAGTGACCTTCGTCGATCAGTGGGCGAGGGTTGCCTAGCCTGCGACCGCAATGGCCTCATCAAGTGACCGGCGAGGGTTGCAAGCCATCACCGAGGCCCCGATGACCCTCACTAATCATGTTGGAAAAGTAAAAAGAAAAAAAAGGGTTTTATAAAAATTCAGAACTTTTTTTAAAAATTGCATAAATTGTCAACATTAATGCCAGTCATACCACGTCCATGTCAATGATTTCAGGCGAAAAATTGGCCAAAAAGACTAGCAAATCATTAAAAAGTTTTGGATTAAATTGACCAAATTCAAAAACTTAGAACTAAATTGACATTCATATAACAGGTTTATAACTTTTTTTTTGTGCTTATCTCTTATGTGTTTGATTTTCTATATGTGCTTGTCTACATCACGCATACATAATTGACTCATTTATTAGTCAAGTCATACCTTTTAAAACCCAACATGACACTTTTATAAATGAGTCACACAACATGATACGTTTAAGGAATAAACCCTTACAAAAGTATGTTCAAATGAGTAATAGAGTGCCTAAGTGTATCTAACTAGATCACATTGACCCAGGTAATATGTTAACTCAATTAACTAATCATGTATTGGCCTGTCCTAGACAGATTGCAAAGGTCAATTAGCAAAGAGCACAATTTTTTATTTGTGTAGAAAAAGTTATTCCGTTTAAACTCAATTTGAATAAACTTACAATCATGTGTCCTTTTCAGGTCATGTTAATGAGGGTCTAATTCTCTAAAAACCCCCAACTTTAGGTGCAATCCCAAATTTTTCATTTTTTTTCTAAAGAAATTTACCAAATTTTACTCTAGTCCTACATCTATCCACATGTCCAAAAATTGCAAATAGTTTCTTCAAATTATGATTATTGAGGCCAATTAGAGATTCATTATCAAAACTTGTGTCTTCATAAATATTCTCTCCCTCTTATGAAACAACAGCAACTTCCTAATATTGATAATATTGAAAAAACTAATGGCAATTTTTGGATAAAGGGTTTTTTTTTTTTTTGGTTGAAAGATAAAGGGTTGACAAGCGTAGATTTGGACTAAAGTGAAAGTCGATAATTTTTAAAGACAAAAGAATATTTGGTTTGAATTGAGATTATAATGGTTTTTTTATAATGAAATTAGGCTTGTTAATCAATGGTGCAAAAAATTGGCCATCCGACAAAGCGATGCTACAATTCTTAGCTTGATTCTTTTTCTTTAACTTGGACCCACTTCATATTCTTTTTTCTTTATTCCTTTTTCGTTTAACTTAGATTTTTTTTTCTTTTTTCCTTTAACTTAGACCCATTTATATTCTTTCTTTTCCCCTTTTCACGCAATGCTCTTAACTTTTACGAGATTACGTGATTCGGGAGTCACGCTTTTTCCTTTAGAAAAAATTTTGACAGGAATTTGTGAGTTACGTTGGGGTCTTATAGTTGATGCACAACTATTGGCTCTTTATTCCAAAATAAACTTGTTGAATAATCAAATTAATAAATTGTACGATTGTACCTTAAAATCATTAACATTTTCCTTGCAAAATTTGGAAAGAAGTTGGTGTTTTGAGGTTTGGAAAAGGATAGAAAATTGTATCGGACATTCTAGTATGTTTTCCCAGATTTCATCTTTTTAACATTAATAATTCTTAAAATGCGAGAGAGCCATAAGAAAATAAACATGCGAAAATATTAAGCAATGTCATTTTCTTCCTTAAATCTACATTTCTCTGTATCTGTTAAAAGCAGAGACTTCAATATTGCCTTTTCCTTTGTTTTTCTTGTCGTTTTTGTGTTTTTATGGAATTATTTCTAAAAACCACTATTAGTAGTTAGGGTTACGTGGATGAAAATTCTGTTTAAAGTAATTGAACGGAAAAAAAAAAAAAAAGTCTATCCAAAGTGAGCAGTACGTGCAGAAATGGTTTGTGTGCAATTTGTTTTTGCAATTCAAGTGAATAACTACACGTATGAAACTTACTAAGATTTTCTCCCTTGGACATTAATTTTATGAGATTAGTGTTTATATCAGCGGTTAATTAATGAAATGATGACATTCAACATTTAGCTCAAGTGACTAGTCGAACCAATTGTTTTGCAAACCTTGAGTGATTTAACGGGATTGCAACAAAATATAACATATACATGTTGAGATAACTCTTTATTTGTTTGTCAAAAAACTTTATCTATTCAAAAATCTAGGAAGGTAAAAGAATTATTAACCATCCATTCCTCAAATATAATGGAGCTCAAGATAGATCTAACTTGAGTTGGTTGAATCACTAGTGGGTAAAATTAAATTTTTGCAAATGCATCATGTGTCCCCAAAAGTGGAAGACGCCATTAGGTTATTAATTGTGAAACCAGACCATTATTATGTACTTGGCAAGATAATGACAATGTCCTTTCACTCAATTATGACCTCGATTTAACCAATGACAAAATTCCATAAGAAAATTTAATTTAGCCAAAGAAATGGAAAAAAAGAAAACTCGCCCTTTAATGTGGATGATTGATACGAGCCAAAGCCATAATGGAGTTACTATAAGGAGGATGCTCTAAGAAGGCATCTCCCACCAAAAGCAAGTGGCGATGAGTTTTTCACACATCTCAGGGATATCTCTTTATCTTTTTTTTTTTTTTTTCTAATTCTAGATTATCGATTACTTTGATTTGAAGTGGTCCCTTACTTTCTCTCCTTTTTTATTAGACAAGATTAACTATCATAAAATTAAAATTTATAGAAATATAAAATTAATCTATTAAGATTGCATGAGCTTAATAAGCTTTGTCCATATAACGAGCAAACTATTATTTTCTTCTCTTTCATCACCCTTTTTGCCTTTTGTTATGTAGGGAAAAATCTTCTTATTCTTCTTTTTCCTTACCTTTTTCCCTTTTTATATGCAAGTCTATCATTTAAAAGGATTGAAAATTTCGGGTAAACTTATTGTTTATTTACAGGTATCCCATGCATTAAATGACAGAAGAAAAGTATCATATGCATTGGTGATGCGTCTTGCTTTTGTTAGGTTCATGTTTTATCATCAAATCGTTCATGGTGGCGATAGGTTTTCCACAAATCTTAGGGAATTCTCTTTATCTTTCTTTTTATTTTTGGATTATTGATTGCCTTGAACATAAGTGATTCCATTACTCTCTCTCTCTCTCTCTCTCTCTCTCTCTCTCTCTCTCTCTCTCTCTCTCTTCATCAAACAAGATTAACTGTCATAAAATTAAAATTTATAGAAATATAAAATTTATCCGTTAAGATTGCATGAGCTCAGTAAGCTTTGTCCATATAATAGGCAAACTATTATTTTCTTCTCTTTCATCACCCTTTTGCCTTTTGTCCATGTAGGGCAAAATATTCTTCTTCTTATTTTTTTCTTAACCTTTTCCCTCTTTATATGCAAATCTATCATTTTAAAGGATTGAAAATTTCAAGTAAAGATTTTGCTTATTTATAGGTATCCCATACATTAAATGATGGAAGAAACGTGTCATATGCATTGATGATGCTTCTTGCTTTTGTCAAGTTCATGTTTTATTGTCAAATCATTCCTAGTGGCAACAGATTTTCCACAAATCTCAAGGATCTCTCTTTATCTTTATTTTTTTTTTTTTCTGGACTATTGATTGCTTTGACCTGAAGCAATTCCCTTACTTTCTCTACTTTTTTATTAGACAAGATTAACTGTCATAAAATTAAAATTTATAGAAATATAAAATTTGTCCATTAAGATTGCATGACCTCAAAAAGCTTTGTCCATATAACGGGCAAACTATTCTTTTCTTCTCTTTCATCACCCTTTTACCTTTTGTCCATGTATGGCACAATATTCTTCTTCTTCTTCTTCTTTTTCTCACCTTTTCCCTCTTTATATGCAAATCTATCATTTAAAAGGATTGAAAATTTCGAGTAAAGAATATTGCATATTTACAAGTATCCAATGCATTAAATGGCAGAAGAAAAGTATTATATGCATGGATGATGCTTCTTGCTTTGTGCCAAGTTCATTTATATCATCAAATCGTTCCTAGAGTCAACAAGTTTTCCACAAATCTGGGATCTCTCTTTATCTTTCTTTTTATTTCTGGATTATTGATTGCTTTGACCTAAAGTGGTTCTCTTACTTTCTCTTATTTTTTACTAGACAATATTAACTATCATATAATTAAAATGTATAGAAATACAAAATTTGTCCATTAAGATTGCATGAGCTCAATAAGCTTTGTCCAATAACGAGCAAACTATTCTTTTTGTCTCTTTCATCACCCTTTTGCCTTTTGTCCATGTAGGGCAAAATATTCTTCTTCTTTTTTCTCAATATGGAGATCTATCATTTAAAAGGATTAAAAATTTTGGGTAAAGATTATTGCTTGTTTACAGGTATCCAATGCATTAAATGACAAAAGAAGAGTATTAGATGTGTGAATGATGCTTCTTGCTTTGTACCAAGTTCATATTTATCGCCAAATCATTCCTAGAGGCACAAATTTTCCACAAGTCTCAGGGATCTCTCATTATCTTTCTTTCTATTTTTGGACTTTTGATTGCTTTGACCTTAAGTGGTTCCCTTACTTTCTCTTCTTTTTTATTAGACAAGATTAAAGGTCATAAAATTAAAATTTATAGAAATATAAAATTTGTATGTTAAGATTGCATGAGCTCAATAAGCTTTGTCCATATAACAAGCAAACTGTTCTTTTCTTCTCTTCCATGACTCTTTTGCCTTTTGTCCTTGTAGGGCAAAATATTCTTCTTCTCCTCTTTTCCTCACCATTTCCTTTTTCCTCTCTTTATATGCAGATCTATCATTTGAAATGATTGAAAATTTCAAGAGTAAAGATTATTACTTATTTACAAGTATCCCATGCATTAAATGGCAGAAGAAAAATATTATATATGTGGACGATGCTTCTTGCTTTGTGTCAAGTTCACGTTTTATCGCCAAATTATTCTTATCTCCATTTTATGTGCACATCCATCTATAATTACTTGGGTTTCAAACTATCACACTTCAATAGGTAGCGTGGTGAAATGTTTGGTGATATCACGTCTAACAAGACGGTTGATATTATTGATAAACAAGATACAATCTAATTAAGTCAAGTGAGTGTGTTTGTGAAGGATAAGTAGGCTTTCTTCATTTTCATTTTTTTCCTAAAAACATGTAAACCTAAGTTTTCATGCGAGGAGAACTCATATGACAAAACTTAAACAAAGTGATATATCAAACAAATTACAACAATATAATCACAAGCAATACAGTAAGTAGAACCCGAGTCATAAATATAAAAACACCTTGCTTTTAAGCCACAGATAGGACTCCCGTACACTAATTTATATACGCAATCAACCTAGTCCAAGACAAGTAAATTTTCTAAGTGAGGGGATAACGTTGCCGGATTAAACAAAATGAAATTCAATTAAAAAATAAATCAAACTTAGCACTAAAAACACCATTTTTTACCGAATGCCTCTCCAATTTTTTTATCCTTTTTTATTTATTTCTTTTTCTTTTTCTTTTCATCCATGATAAACATGATTTAAACTCTAGCTATACTATATGCATGTAAGATATAATAAACTAGATACAAGGCTAGAAATTGAACTACGATATCATGCAAATATGTGATTATGACGTGGAGACGATGTAGTCATATAAAAGGAATGTCCCGAGATATGTCGAGACCCTTAGTGAGGCCGAATGGAAGCTCTAGGCTCGTTGCCAGCCCCTTAGGCGGAATAGGCAGCAGGTTTGGACCTCTATTCACCCACTAGGTGGCCCCAAACCAACTCGAAACGCATCAAATGAACACTCAAGAGCCATGAACATGCCATACAAGCCACAGTTCAGCAAGCCCAAGTCTCAACCGAGAACTTCCTATATCGAACCAAGCCCAAAAGATTTCTGAGAAACATGCTAACTTGACAACAACTTGATTGCAATTGGTTCTAACATGCAACTCCACTTAAATGCAAGGATAGATAACATTCGTAACACATTAGATGTAGCCAAGTGTACCTTCAAATCATTCCTAAGAACCAATTTGCATGTGACATACGTGGGATATACAAACTAAACAAATGGTTTATTCTAAACATATATAACATCCAACACAAGAGACATCACAACACCCTAATCTAATATTACAAGAATAATGACATCAGCATAGACGAGGATGAGCCTAGATAATCCATGGAGACACTAGGCCAAGCTTCAATACCAGCCTAAACCAAGGCAAACAAGCAATATATCAAAGCAAGCATGAACAAATGGTAAGGATCTACTGAAGCATGACACTTAAATCATGAGAAAATTGTTCAAAAAGTTATAAACATATTGCAGTTTTGTCAATTCAGTTTTAAACTTTTTAATTTTACCAATTGAAGTCCATTCAATTTTGGCCAAAAATTGCCGATTTATGCTAATTTTGATAAGAAATTGCCAATACGACCAACACTGACATTAACAAATTTTAATAATATCTTAATTTTTTCCAAATTTTTATTTATCTTTTCCTTTTTCTTTTTATTTTATTTTCTTCTCTTGTCATTTTTTTTCTTTTTTTTCTTTTCTTTTTCCCTTTTTCCCAGCAACGGTTAACTGGCCAAGGCCAACAGCTTCAAGGAGCGTTGAAGCAGGACAATGGTACTTTCGATTCGAGCTCTTCACCTTCAATGGCCGCAAAACAAAGCAGAACAAAGGGGTCCCAGGTATAGCTATGGTTGGTGGCTTACTACGAGGAACAACAATAAACGGCACGGAGAAATCTCTTGGCCACGACTGGGTTGCTTTGATGGTGCTCTCTGAGAAAAACCCCAAAATGAAGATTCCCTCCTTTGCCTCAAAACCAATCATGCTCTCTCGTACCTCCCCCGTTGGTGTATGGATGCCAGGTCCCAATCTCCTTGAGCGAGCCGTGATGGAGGGAGAGATTTTCTCCACAATTGCGGTCCTGCTAGCCCAAATCTTGACATTCGACGATCCTTGAAGCTGCTGGCCTTGACCCAGTCGCCCATTGCTGGCCGAGGGCGATCGAGCGAGGGTTGCCCTCGCCTGCTCAGGCGAAGGCAGCCCTCACTAGCCCAGGCCCGGTTGTACCTCGCTAGAGGCTGGTGACCTCCTCTAGCCATGGATGAGGTCTAGTGGAGGGAAAAAGGGGCAAGACAAAAAAGAGAGAAAGGGAAGAAAAAATAAATAAATAAAAATTTGAGACAAATATTAAAATATTATAATAAATTATTCACGTTAGCAGCAGTCATTCTACATAGCATGGCCGGCGTCTATGTCGTTAATTTTTTGCTAAAATTGGCTGGATAAACTTCATTGGCAAAAAGTAAGAAGATTCAAAACTCAATTAACAAAATTGAGAAATTCATGACTGAATTGGCAAAAATACAATATATTTTGAACTTTTTGGACAATTTTCTCCTAAAAGGACTCAATTGGCAAAATTAAAAAAAAAAATTAATAAGTTTAAGACTTTTTAGACAAGTTTTTCCTAAAATCACAGCCAAGTAAGAATATTCAAGAAAAATTGATTACAACATTGGTCTATGGTGATGGAACGGAACACATTAAACCATAAACCAAGATGAAACTTAGACTCCACAGCCACAAGCATATATTACGGGTTAGAAATAAACATAAAGGCATGAAGAACAACTAAACAAAATGCTATAGAAAAGTATCATTGCTAAGAGGAGAGTTAAAGAACCAACAGACCGAGGCAATGAGCTTGTAGTGCACGTGAGAGAAAGGCAAGCTTACCTCGGCCTCAATCTACGATCACGAGAGTGAGTCCAATTCGATTCCTAATTTTTGTAAAATGCGTGAGTGGTCCATAAGAGGGGAATCTTAGGTATCTATAAACTACAATACCTCTAATTTCTAACTGCAGAAGAAAATACAAGAAGAAAAATGAATTCAAAATTATGTAGAGTTGCTATTTTTTTTATTTTTTTTGTTCCTTTAGGAAGGTGAATTCGGTCCCTCAATTTTATAAATTGCATAAATAGCGTATGGGAATGGAACTTAGGTATTAACAAACTACAAAATCTCTAGTTTCTAAATGCAACAAGATAAATAGTGCAAAATTATGTAAAATCACTGTTTTTTAGGGGTTGAATTGTGTTGTTTTTGCAAATTCGATCCCTAATTTTTGGCAAATGCAATAAGGATGTACGAGCAAATATTTAGATTTCAACAAGAGGTTATCCTCCATATCAAGAAAATAAAATCCTCTTAAATCAACTTAAAATTGAGAACATAACTTGGCTAAATTTATGTTTTTCTATGGGTTAGATTCAAAGGAGGTAATAGCTCGCACTAGTTGCCTGTCCTCATCTCTTAAGCACAAAAAACTTAACGAGTAAAATGGTTCGAATTTATAATTGTACATAGATTACTCTATTTGATATGTCTAATGATTTTACATTAATCCAATATAGATCAACAAAGTCGAAGATTTTGATAGTTCTACAAAATGTCAAATAAACATTCAAATCGAGAATTAACAAAATCATGTAATATCCAATGAATGTGCTAAATAGGTATGCGTTTGGTGAAGATATGATGGAATCATATTTGGATATTAGTGTTTCTCACTTAAAATAATCTTAGGATTATGCTGACCATTTTAGAGGTGAAGTCTTATACAATGCTATATAATTAATAAAGATGCATACAGCAGTTTCCCATCATAGTATATTGAGCCGAGAAATCGGAAATCCATGCTATTTGTCAAAGCCATATTATTTGCTTAAGAATGGACTAGTATAGTTTAGTTAGATTACTCACAAAATATTATTAAGGATTAATCCCTAGTTTACATAACCATATAAAAAACAAAATCGATTCAACTCACAAAGCACAAATATCAATTTGACCAAAGTTAAAATTTAAGTATAATTGAACGTTTTTTTTTTTTTTTTGGTCGAAAGTATAATTGAACATTGATTATGAGTTCAAGGACTAAATTTGGCGGTGTCTCTTCCTTTATTAATGCTAGAAATATATGAAATTGAGTTGTAAAAGAGGTTGTACATCTTTATTCAAGTTTGTTGCATTATTTCTGCTATAGATTTGTATATCATTTGTTCAATTTTGTAAAGCGACGCTTATATTGATCTTAGAACGGTCCTTTTCTTCAGGGGAAAATGTCAGAAACATATCTCATTGTGAACCCAACGACTACTTACTACCTCTACCATTCACACACCCTCCAAGCAAAACCATACATTGAAAAAACCAATTGCCACTCCTTGCAAATTCATTTAAGCATTATGCTTAGGTGCTGGGTGGTTGTATTATTCTTTTATTAGTTTTTAGCATTTTGCGCAGTCAACATTATATTTGTGCATTGTCCCGGATAACTAATAAGAAGTCCTCAATATATATTGATAAGTTTCCATTAATTACAAGCATGTATGGAATAACTTTTGCTTTTACTTTTTTGCTTAATTTAAACCTTATAGTTCATGCAATTTTAACTTTTTTTAAATCCAAAACTTTCGAAACTTCCATAGTACTCAAATGTTAACTCAAAGACTCACATTTAATGCTTTTCATAATTTTCTGAAATTGTAGTAATCTTTTAAGTTTTGATGGGAGAGTTAAAAAGTACTTTTGAGTTTTATTTAAATCCAAAAAACGTGCATACCTTTAAAATTGAGTTGGTAAATGTTCAAGCAAAGTTAGTATACAAGTTATCATCAACTTGTATATGACTTCAAGAGTATAAAAAGACAGTAGATATTTATGTCACACTCATAATTTCACATATGTATTAGTAGATATTATTCAAATAACTTTATTAACTATCCAAAAGTTTGGTAAATTCCATTAATATGACGATAATCTTTCAAATGCATATACTTAGATTGCAAGTAAGTTTGTCATCAATAACGACTATCATTAATACCTGATGATAGTTTATGCCTTCGAATTTTTAGGTTGTGTTTTCCACCGTTAAAGTTGATTTAAAGGGTGATTCATTAAAATCCAATGGAGATTATGCACAAATGGAAGAAAATCTCTGGTCTAGCCTGGGACAGTACTTTTGATTATGCAGGTCCGATCCAAATCCAATCCCTCTGGTTGCATTGGGTTTGCCGAGCGGGTCTAGGCGATAATTCTGCTAATACTAGTTGCACTCATGATACAATTGCAAAAGATAAAGCCTTGTGGCTAATGGAGTAAAGCAATCCGATCCAACCAAAAAAGAAGAAGAAAAAGCTAAAAATCAAATGTAAGTAATGTATATACATTATCCAGCTAACTCATGTACAGGTCACTGTAAAGACTTATAGTATAAAAAAAAGAACTATAAGTTCCCAGCAATTTATTTATTCATTTTGAATTGGGATGAATCAAACTCGTGGTTAAGCATGTTTTTCAAAGATACAAAGTCATCACAATAAACTTGAGCACCGAGCTGAGAATGGTCCAATGCATTCTTAGCTGCAATTACTTTGTTGACCAACATTTCCCACTTGGAATCATCTTTCTTGGTTTGATACCGAATCTTCACTATGAATTGCCTGGCAAAAGCATAGCTATTATGATAATTTCTTTTATCTTTTACGGCCCGGACACCACTTCTTTACTTCGCTTTTATATCCTGACGCCATCTTCATCCATTCAGTAGTGCAGTTTCCACTACTACATTCACATACGATATCTATTGTTTTAGTAGCAAAGGGATTACATGTGAACAAAAATCACAGACATAAAATTGCACGTGGAACTAAATCTTTTATTAATTATTCAAAAGTTATAGAAACATAGCGTTCATTGGAAAATACTACAACTTACGGTTGAGAATTAGCAAAATCATGTAATACCCAACTAATTGACTAAATAGGCATACGTTAGGTGAAGATACGATGGAATCATATTTGGTTCTTAATGTTTCTCATTTAAAATAATCTTAGAACTGTGCTCACCATTTTAGAGGTGGCCTTAAACAATGTTATATAATTTATATAGATGCATACCGCGGTTTGCACGCTCTAAAATCAATCAACCTGTCTATTTTTTTTACAGCTTGTCTTTCTCAAAGGACAAAAGACGATATTATCGAGTCTGCTACCGGTACTATTTTATTACAGTAATTCAGAACTTAGTCTTAACCTCATTGGGTAATAGCCCAACCAATTTGTATATAATTGCATATCAGTAAGCATATCATATTTGTATGATGCCGAGAGGTTGATGTCATACAGCTGACATAAAAAAAAAAAAAAAAAGGACTAGAACTGCCATTCCTTCTCTTTCTCAAAGGACAAAGACCATATTATCGAGTCAATTACATGCTTTCACATGCTTGGACTGCTTAATCTTCTATCTTCCTAAACGAATGTGGATACTTAGCCCTTTACTCTAAATATATAGAGATTCTCAAGGTTGTCCAGGTGTTTACACATTTGATCGGCTCATGTGTGTTTGTTATTTTTTGTAGTCTAACTTTCAATAATAGATAAAAGAGACCAGACAAGCATAAACCAAGTGAGGGGTTGTTGATTGTTTTACTGATGAGGGGAATATGAAAGCTATGCCAATGGAAGATATTGTCGTCTTCAACTCTTTTCATTCTCTTTAAGGAGTGAATTCTATTTTTCAAGAAGGTCAATCTCATGAGAAAAACAGTGAAAATTGAAATGGCAATTACATCGTCAAATTTCAACATTGGGATTTTCAAAGTGATAATAAACAACTGAATTAATTAGATGGCGCTTTCAATTCAATAACTTCTGCTCCCAATGAAATCTAAGGCAGCTTAATAAGCTTAAACTCTATCCACCACACCCCAACAAGAAGTAACAACAACAAAGAGGTACACATCTGTTGACGTTTCAACCATCACGAGAGCTTGGGCAAAACATTTTAAAAAGGGGTTCTATTTTTCTGTGTTATTAATGATGGAAATTAAGTTATTAATTGGTGAACCACGTGTGTGTCTATATATATATAGATACGGACCGTGTCGGTAAAGAAATTGAAGCACGTTCTACTGTCCATCTTCTTACATTTTGGACGATTTTCCCTATTAGGGATAATTGTCCAAAAAGTCTTTTTTAAGTCTTTTTGTGAATTGTGAGCATGTCTCATCAACTACCATCAAAGCGAACGATTGTGAGATCCAAATAAACAGAAAAATAAAAGGAAGATCATATTCTTACAAATATAGAAGAAAAAAAATGGAAGACTTGCTTTTGCAAAAGCGTAAATCCGACCAGTTCATATTCACCCATATTGTTGGTTGAAGCTAACGCCCTAAGGCATGTCTCTCCCATTTGACTTGCAGCAAGAGCTTGAGATATGGTTTTAACTCTAGCTAAATAGTTGTTTCCAAGACAGAATCTGATATATGGTAACCAGTTAGAACATGGCAAGAACAAGATTCTATGCTGTATTAATCCAGACTCTGTAACTGGTTTTAGCCAAGAAATGTTTTCAAGCATTTTTTTTCTTTTTTTACTCCCCTTAAAGCTCAATAATCTGACTCATAACCTAAAGAATAGCTAATAGGGTTTTTCCCAGAAACACGACGAGTTGGTGAGTTTTTTCTATTCACTAAGTTTCGATTAGCAAGACAAAATGCATTTGTAACATACTAATTCCCCGAACCACTTTATTCTTGTGGGTTCAGACATAGTCACAATGGTATCAACAACACCAGCTATACAAGTTTGTTCTAAACTCACCTATGTCCCCAGGGCGACAATTTAATTCCGTACTTCTATTTAACTTGTAACACACGACTTTCAATAGGGGCTTCACATAAAACTACGGGGCCTGCGGTGAAAAGTTCATGAAGTACGTGTTAAGCATCTCCTTATTACAGATGTATATGTTCTCGTGAATGCCAATTGCATGTGCTTTGCTAGTTGTTTATGGAACTACATAATATTAACTGTCCCAACAGAATCAGCAAGGTGACCAACTGCACGAAACCGACAATCTTGAGGCTTTGCTCGCGGAACTCTTTTTAGGTCTTTTCATGGCCTTTCGCAAGGTCTTATTGGTATAGAACCAACATCATAGTTTGAGTTGGATCTGATTATCAAAGTTAACTGAATGTTCAGATTGGACATAGTAGATTATTGGAAACTTATTAGGGAGAAATGAAAATGAAGGCTCGGTGAGCCGGGTTTCAACAAAAAGTTCTTGCAAATGCTCGCAAGAATGCTCTATTTTAACCTTTTCCATTTTCAATCATTCAAGTATAGAAATTTGGTAAGAATAAGCAGTTTAACAGAGAATTGTCTCATATAAATTACTGATAAATGCAACTAGATCCGGTACCAATAAACTCCCAAGTTCTGACCCAGATTATCCACCAGTCTAAACCTGAAATGTTGATGGATTATCTTATGAAGGATGCCAACTTACCAATTACTTCCAAGCATGTTCTGCAAGCAAATTTCCAAAGAATTCCACTGTAAAGAAGCCTTATCATAAGAGCTCTGTTAATTCTCGATGCAATGGCAAGCGTGTAGTCCCTTGACCTAGTAATAGGACAAAGCAAACAACTCTGTCACAAAGCAAAAAACACTCATATATCATCGCTGAACATAGTACCAGTTTATTACCAGATGTGGAAGTTCACAACTTTCCTATCACCATCCATCAATTTGAACCGGTGACATGTTTAGTCCCATGTCCTTTTGAGAGTTTACTTGGCAGGAGCTCTTATTTCTCAACATTGTTTTACTTGGTATCTTCTAATCTTTGCATTATCTCATCGCGCAGTGAGACTTTCTCAGAAGTGGTAAATAATTGGACTTCACAATGCTGATACATGTTTGGTGGGTTAGACATCCCTCAAGTTCCAAACTAGACTGACGTCCCCGAGTTCCTCTTTTGCTTGGCAATGTTGTCCTGATTTTCGAAAATCAACTTCAGTTGCCCACTAATTATCATTCAACCCGCGAGTAAGCACTACCGTTCACTTCAGTCACTGGAGAAGTGTATCCAGGATGAAGTCTGACAACTCTCAGCATCCAAACGTTCAAGGACATTCCAAGCCTCTTCTTCCATGGATGGGACTTCTGAATCCTCAGTCCATCATTCAAGGCCTCAGGACGTATGGTTAATGTAAGGTAGAATTCATTTGACACCTGTTAGGATGATAGATGAAATAACAACAGATTTATTAGGAGTATCTAAGACATGGTAACTTCACAAAGGCTCAGTTCACCATACAGATAGGATTAAAGACAGACTTCAGTATCCCCCAACTAGGTAACCAGTTCATTCTTGTTTTCTATTCAAATTTTCTTATGCATGATCATTATGTTAACCAAAAGAAAGGGGGAGTAAAAGAGAATAATCCCCTAACCAAAGCATCCTTTGACTTCTGATCAGAGTAGCAGAATGGTATCAAAATTTGCTAAAGGAAAATGTAACATGCATGGGCCAATGGTACCTCGCTTGACCTGAGCTCAGGTAAGCATCGCATGGGCCACAACTTCGACATCAATTAGGAGTTCAGCTGGATTGTCAAGCTTTGATTACAGGACACAGCATTTGAGGCAGAGCAAATTGCCAGCATCCGCCTACATGCCAAAAATAATATCCTTCAGATTATGATCTTCCACTTAACAGATCCATAATTTCACACATATACATCAATTTGCAAGAGTGAGGCTCAAGTACAACAATCCGAGCTTATAGAAGACTGTAACAGCAGACACATCATGTATTCATTGCCACAGATCCCCACCCAGCAGCTAAGGGTGTGCATGCAAACGTTTCGTTTCTCTTGGTTTCTGTTCTTTTGTTCCAGGAACAAAAAAGAACAGTAAAACCTGTTTGCTAACGCCACATTGCTTTTTTTTGTTCAGGGAATAAAAACTTAGCCCGGAATGGTTTGGGAACAGAAACAAGAAGCAAAAAAGTTGCTTCTTGTTCAGGGAACAATTGCTAGAAATAAGTTGATTTTCTTTTTTAATTTTCTTTTATTTTTTTCTTGCCGCGACCACCATCAACCGCCCGAGCCACCGCCCGCCGTCGCCGCCGCCGGTCGCCGGACGTCGCCGCCGCCGCCGGGTCGCCGGACGCCGCCCGGACGCCCGGTCGCCGGACGCCGCCGGACGCCGGACGCCGCCGGACGCCGGACGCGGCCGCCGCCGTCGCCGGACGCTGCCGCCGCCGTCGCCGCCGGACACCGGCTGCGCTGACGCGGCCGCCGGTCGCCGCCGCCCCGCCCCCCGGACGCCGCGCCGGACGCCGCCGCCGCCGGTCGCCGGACGTCGCCGCCGGTCGCGGTCGCCGGACGCCGGACGCCGCCGACGCCGCCGCGCCGACGCCGGTCGCCGCTGCGCGCCGGCCGGCCGAAGCCGCTCTCCGGCCTCCGGTCGCCGCCGCCACCCGCCGTCGCCGCCGCCTCCGTCCGCCGGTCGCCGTCGGCAAGATTAAAAATGAATAAATACAAAAAGAAATTGTTGCGTTATCAAACACATTTCTATTCTTTTTCTATTCCCAGAGTAGAAATTTTGTGTCGTTATCAAACGGGTTCTTTTACTCAGAAATTGTTCCCCGGAGCAGAAATAGAAAGGAACCATTTCTGAAAAAAAACTCTTCCCCGGAACAGAAACGTTTGCATGCGCTACCTAAGTAATGCAACAGCAGCACCTAGACATAGAAATACATCATGTGCCGGATGAGTACTTACAGGTCTCAAGAAATCAACATGGTCAACTTCAAAGAACCAGGATGCCACACCAGCAAAGGCATATCTGGTTGAAAAGGCCATTTCAAAAGGCCTTCACATTAAAATCCTCCAAATATCCTCCAGTGAATATTCCTTTCCTGTGGCTGGCATACTAATGAGTTCTCAAAACAAGTGTCCCTTATCAGAATGCTATCTTTGTCTGCCAGAGCAGGCATATTACAGAAGACATGACCTTCGGCAAGTAAAGCTAGGAGCCTGGACAAGTCCTCCACCTTAGTATCTCCGTTACGTTCTTCTCTCTTCTTTTTCATCATTTTACTATCATCGAATCGCAGAATACTAGAACTGATTACCCACCGACTAAGCTCCGGCACCTTTCAGTTTTATATCAGGAATTTATCAAAGCACCACAAACTGTATTACCTAACTCTAGCATTGTCGATGACATCATATACAAATTCATCTCTTGCAGAGAAAGCGCATGGGAACTCTCTTTCTTACAATGACGCAGCATGCATTGCGTTGATACAAGCAATAGGCAGGGACAAAAACGCTCGAAATTCTGTTAAAACCACATTTCAACCGCTGAACCATCATTCAAACCGAGAAATTTAAGCCGGAGAAACATCGCAGAAAACAAATGGCACCACATTCAGAACCAGAAACAAAAGCATCACCATCCGATAGTTGTTCAAAGCTCAGTTTAATTTACCTTTTATAGTCCCACGAGAGCATCGACATCTTCCACCAGCTTCCCCATCCTGATCTCATTCCAAAGATTCCCATACTGATCTCCGAGCAACATAATCACTCGAAAACTTGTAGAAAACGCTCGTCCTGCTCCTGGACGGACTCCTCGGAACCAATTCGCTCTCCGGCGAAGCAGCGCTCTCCGTCGCCCCGGCATCGCCGACCTCCTCGAATATCTCGGATCTCGCTTCCCACGAGGCGTTGGTGACGGGCGAGAGAAGTACGTACCGGGCCACCAGCTGATCGGCTTCCAATCGACGATCCGGCGTCGATGGGCGGCGGAGGCCACGGGAAGCACTCGCCCGTCGAAGCGGATGCTCCGTCGTCCGTCGTGGCGGAGGATCGGGGCGATGCGAGCCCCGTGGCGTGAAAGGAGGAGAGCTTTGAGAGGAGACGGTGGTGGACTACCGATACGATGTACGGAGACCACGATTTGACAAATGAGTAAAAATTATTAATTTACGAAATATTTTTGATAAATCATATAACTTATATTAAAAAAATCAATAAATTTTATTTCTCATTCTGTTAAACAAACCAGCTTGTACGACGTATAACAACACCGTATTAAGAAAGTTATTTGTTGAGAGGAAAAAAGAAAGGTTGAAAAGGGAAATTAAAAAAATGAGAAAGGACAATAGCAACTAAGGTGAATTCTTTTTAACATTCTAAAAATAAATAAATCAAGCTGTTGAAAATTTATATAATTGGACAATAATCTCTGATTCCTCTCGTCATTATCGCTGTCCATTATTTGATTTTCTTCACATAAAATATCACCACCATCCATTATTTCATAAATGCAATATGATAGATTGACCACCTAATTTGTCATAAGCCTTTTTCTCTGTGTAAATTAGTCGGCAATTTTTGGTTTCTTTTCTGCTCGATTGAATTACGTTTTATCGATCTTCCTTGTTTTGACTTAACAAAATAAGCTATACTTCCAATTTGAGATAATACTAAGATAAATATTTTATGTTCTTTAATAATTGTTTTTTTCGTAAAATATAAACTTAAGTGAAATTTCTTTATCCAGTGGAGTAAGCTCTATCAAATATATAAATGATCTGCCTAAAAATTAAAAATGACATTATTTTTTTATTTGTCGCCTTACTTTAATTATAAATCAATTTGAGTTTATTATCATAAGTTACGTAAGTGATCAAAAAATATAAATTGTATAATTGAGGAGTGTTTTTGAAAATAATATGTTTTACACGTTTAAACACAATGAGAGGTAATAGTTTGGGGATGACAAATAAACTACAGCTTATTGTTGTATGTTTACCACGCAACAATAACACAATTGAAGTCAAGTGCGATGTGGAAAGGACAAAATATTCTCTCAATTTCAAGTTTAATTCCATAACTTCCACCACAAAATACAACAAACATTTACATAATTTTATACGTAACCATATAAGAAATATGAATTGGTAAAATCGATAGTGTCGCCTTGAATTATAAATTCGTCAATGAAGGCTTCTGATTTAGGAGAATTCCTATGCGGACGATTTATTTTGGGGTTCATAGTACAAGCCCCAATCAGGATCGAAGAAACAACCCAAATGAGCCATCAACAGCCAAACAAAAGTAATAAGCTCTCCACCTTTGCTTAGCACCTGCACACGTGCCGTTCCCTTAATATGACTTGCTGTAAAGAACAACATCTCACCCCACACTCCGCTCATTACCTTCCACTTCATTTCCCCAAGCCTCTCCATCTGATTGGCCAACTCTATGCCATCGTGGAGGATGGATCTTGGTCTCGGTTTAAAGGGAAACTCAAACAATACCTGGGATAGCCTCTCCACATCCATGTTTACCTTAGGGATTGAGTGTAGATCGGCCAATGTATCCTCTAATCTCTTTATGGCAATGCCCGCCACAGAGGACACCACATTTGTTTGAAGTAAAAGATACATCATGTAGTCGGAGAGGATCTTGCTGAATTCCCTTTGATCTCTAGCTCTGTCGCACATTAATTGTTTCTCTTTGTTGTACCACATTTCAGTAGCAATATGCCACATTATAATATTAGTGTCATAATTATGGTCAATGACATAATCTAAAAGCTCGCCACAATCATCCCTGCTCTTGAGAAACATATCACCTCTAGCCTCATATATCTCCCTCACCTTTGCTGGAACATCTATGTTTTCGGATCTACGTCTCATCTCCTCAAAGATAAAAATCCATAGCTCCTTAATAAAGGGATTCTTGGACACAAACATCAATTCCCTACACTTCAAATTACAACCTCTGGCAATTGTCTTACCAGCTTGATGAGAACAAGATATGATCTTCTTCTTAGCCATACAAAATGTAAAACTACAAATTTTAGAAAAAGCGACGATACCCCAGTGCCGATGGCACTTATACATCTTTCTTGAACTCTCCTCCAATGTCTTAGAAAAAAGGTTGCAAGTAGAGATGGATTCTGACCATCTTCGAAATATTAATTGTGTGTTAATGCCCATGTAACTAACATTGGGATTAGGCTCTACTTTATATGTCACAAATCGGGGCTTCCTTAGGTCATCCACGATGGATATCAACTTGTATAGAAATGAATCTTGTTTAGACGATCCTGTTTTGTCACCCATGATTTTGGCAACAGTCCAATCAGAGAAAATGAGCCTATATAGAGCTATCACATCAAGAACAATCCCGCCAGAAAGAAGGATATAAGTAATTTTCACATCGAGTTTGAAGAGCTGATGCTTCTTGAAGTGATTGAACAAGATGAAAGCAACCACAATGCTAGTAAAGGCTATAAAGCGGAAAATGCGGCCCCACTTAGAACGTGTTACCAAAACTTTTGTGCAAAGCACCTCATAAATGAAATGGAGTTCAACTGATATCACCCTTAACGCATCCATCGCAGAAATTTTGCGGAAATATTTGTGGCTCATTTTACGTTGTTCACATGTAATAATGAGATCTCAAGGAAGACCTTAAATATTTCAAAGAAGTCATGAGCATGCCTCACCACAATGCTCTCGACAAAGCCTTGCTTCTACCTCAGGATATCCATCCCTTAGATCATTGAGTGCTTCATCCCACTCTTTATGTGAGAAATTCGAAAGCGCATAATCCAACTATGAGATCATCGATTCCTTGAGCCTTTGAAAGCTCGAGTAATTAAGTGCTAGTATCCTCTCCACATTTTTTATGACCGCGGCAAGAAACACTAGCATCGTTGGGGTTGCTAGAGATTTGTCGCTGGTAAATACCTGCACAAAGACATAAATGGAGGCACCGACTTGGAAAATGAGATTGAGTAGGTGCCGTCCCCAAAGTGAATTGTCCTCCAAAGAAAAGGCAGTAATAGTGTCTGAACCACCAAGATGTAACAACAGAATTGAGGTCCAAAATGCCTGAAGTGCTCCATCTACTTCAGCTATACGAGCGGACGAATTACCTTGGTTGTGAGAAACAAGCCCGCGCGTGAATGCAGCTACCCAATCGACCATCAAATAGGCCAACCATACGAGGAAAAAGATGACAGAGTTCGCTGTTTTCTTTGTAAGGGGTGCAAATAGAATGAGAAAAACCTGAAGAGTGAAACTTAGGACGACTAACCCTCTAATGTTCCATTTGTCCCACAAATCCAAAATGAAGCCAAATATCATAGTTTTGCTTGATTTGGATTTTCACTCCTCTCAACATTATTTCGGTTAAAACAAAACTGTCCTCTCAACTATTTATCAAGAGAGTTTACGAGCATCAAGAAAACAATGCTTTGCAGACAATGTAAGGATAGGAAGCCTAGAAGTAGAAACTTGCGAGTGGGCGAAGAGTGTGATGATAAAAAAAAGGGCATATTTCGAGGTGGAGGTGGGTGTTGTCGAGGAGGGTTAGTGCTTGGGACTTGGGGACATGGGAGGATGGAGATGCGTGTACTGATTACTGTCCTAGCGCTTAAATAAAACGACAAGCACAGTACTAAAGTTAGATTCTTGGAGGGATCACAATAATCTATCTGGCCTAGTACTGTAGTTTCTTTTCTCATCCATTAGATTAAATAATATTAGCATTCCACCATCGTCATGAAAATAAGATATTTGCATTATCAAGGAAAATGACATTTTCATTAATAGAGAAATTAGGTTCATTGATGTGAAAGTATAAAGTGGCATCCATAGGTGCATTTGATCATTGAGTGAATGATAAAGTATACATTTGTTATTTTTCCTTTCTTTTTTTAACTTGGACCTCAAGTAATGTTCCTCTTCTTTGTTTTTTATTTCACAAAGACCCCATGAAATGTTCTTAACTTGCCCATGACTCAGAAGCCGCTTTATTTTTCTTTCTTTTGATTTCTTTTTATAGAGTTCGTGAATTACGTTGAAGCAATACTTGCATAGATCGGATATAGATGAGCATACCCAATCTCAATCGTTCAACAACGTGGATTCCATATTGGGTGCACATCACTCAACGAATAAGATGCATTGGTCTCATGATCAATTTTTAATTTCATGATTGTTTTCCCAAAAGATAGATTTAAAGCTTTGGTTGTTGATTTTGTTTGTGGTGCCGTTGGAATTGGCGGTCAAAACTTCCCACCACTAAAAGGACATCCTACAGGATAGTCAGCAGCCAAGTTTTCTCATTGGGCCAGCAGACCTTTATCTCGGGAAAGTGACTCTTGTTGCATTGGGCCTACTCATTGTCTCCTCTATCACCTCTCGATTCTCAAATTTATCTCATTTGCATGTGAAATTCTTTTGCATGAATATTTACTTTGGAGATTATTTCCCTACATAACTCTTATGGGCTTACATTTCAATATGTGCTTACCTGCACCATTCGTACATATTCGACTCATTTATCAGTAATCTCGTATCCTTGAATGCCAAATAAGACACTTTTGTTGAATTGTACAACATGATACGCTTAAGATAAAAACCCTCATAAAAATATGCTTAAACCATTAACATACCTAAATGTATTTAATCAAATGACATTGACATAGGCTAAATATTAACTTATCTAATTAGTCATATCTACGCATGTCATAAGCAAATTGAAAAGGTTATTTAGCAAAGCACCCCTTTAATGTTTGTGTATAAAAAGATTAATCCATTCAAACTCAATTGGAATGTCTACAATCACTTGCCCTTTTTACGTCATGTTAATGATTAGGGTAAAAAATTGGCCATCAACAAAGCAATGCTACATCCTTACTTAACCTGACTTTTTTTGCCCTAACTCTTCTACATATTATAACCCGAATGAGTAGAGTTGGTTTGCATCGTACGCATAGCTAAAAAAAGACAATCATGTCAATTGTCCATACGGTGAGGGAATGTTTGGACCTGAGTAGGTCCTTAAAAGGCTCCCCGCTCAATCAGGTTCCTCCTAGGTTAACGGAGGGTATCCTACACAGGCTTACCCGCCACAACCCCCCTACTTGGGGGTAGGGAAGCCACCCTGGATTCCAGTGGCCTTCCCCGGTGAAACATCCTGGCGTAGAGCGCAGAAAAGGAAGGGGGTAAGGCCGCTGGAATCCAGGGTGGCTTCCCTTCCCCCCCAAGGGGGCATGTGGCGGGTGGCGGGTAAGCCTGCGGGTTACCTAATTTTTTCGAGGGGATAACCGCCCTCTAGCTCGTCTGCTACCAAGCTGTCAAAACCTTTTAAGGTCTTGCTTAGGATCGATTTTGTCCTAACTCTTCTACATATTCTTCACGCAATTGAATCGAATTTCTAGATCCTGCAGCAGTGAAAGAGAATTCAAAAACAGAGAGAGATGATCTCATTTTATGTTTATTTGTATTTATAAATCTGATCAGCTCATGGGTATTTGTTATTTTAAGTCACTTTTCACTAAGGGATAGAAGAGACCAAGCAAGAACGCAGTGAAAATGAACAACCATATTAATTAGTTGGCTTCCATTTTAATAACTTATGCTCTTAGTGAAATTTGATCCAGCTTAATAGGCTTAAACTCTGTCCATTATGCCCCAACAAGAAGTAACAAATGCGAAGACATACACATCCGTCGATGTTTCGTCCCTCGCAATAGCTTGGGCAAAACATTAATAAAAAAGGGCCCTACTTTTCTGTATTCTCAATGAACGAAACTAAGTTTTTAATTGGCGAATTACATTACCTGTTTATAAAAATAAAATGAAAAAATAATTTAGAGCCGAGGAGAATATAATGACAAAAGGAATTAGTTACGGGCTGTCAGTGACTTTAGAGCCGAGGAGAATAAATCGAAGCATATTCTACTGTTCATCTTCTTACATTTGGACAAACTTCCTTGTTGGGGATAATTGTCCTTTAAGTATTTAGTACTTTGTGAGTATGTATTGAAGACATCGATTACGAAGTCTGAAGAAACAGAAGAAATTAATAAATAGAAAGTTCATCACTTACAAATATAGAAAAGAAGGAAGAGTTGCTTATACAAAAACATGAATCCGACTAGTTCATATTACCCATATTGTTTGTTGACGCAAACGCCCTAAGTCATGTCTCCCATCTGACTTGTGGCGAGACCTTGAGATATTGTTTTACCTCTAGATTGATAGTTATTTCCATCAAGACAGAACCTGATATATGGTAATTGGTAAGAACATGATAAGAACAAGATTCTATGCTTTATTAATCCAGACATCCGTAACTGATTTTAGCTGAGAAATTTCCTCAAGCTTTTTTTATTTTTTTTTTAACCTCAATAATTTGAATTGAAGCCTAAAGAATAGCTAATAGGGTTTTTCCTAGAAACACACAACGAATTGGTGAGTTTTCATTATTCACTAAGTTTAGATTAGCAAGACAAAACGCATTTGTAACAAACTAGAAAGTATCATTCCTCGAACCACTTTATTCTCATGGGTTTGGACACAATTGCAATGGTATCAACAACACTAGCTACACAAGTTTATTCTAAAATCGCCTATGACCCCAAGGCGACAATTAAATTTTGTACTTCTACTTATCTTGTAGCACACGACTTTCAGTAGAGGGCTTTACATAAAACTATGGAGGCTCACAATGAATTTATCCTAATGATTCCTTGTTAATGACTATATAGTTGGAACCATGGTGTTGAGTGTCACATAGTGCTAATTAAAGCATGAAAAGTTCATGAAGTTTGGGTTAAGCATCTCCTTGTTACAGGCACAGATGTTCTCACGAATGCCAATTGTATGTGCCTTGCTGGTTGTTTATGGAATTACACAACATTAACTATCCCGAGAGAATCGGCAACGTGACCAACTACGCCAAGTACTGACACTCTTGAGGCTTTGCTCCCTAGAAACTCTTTTTAGGTCTTTAAATGGCCTTGCGCAAGGTCTCATTGGTAGAACCAACATCATAGTTTGAGTTGGACCTGATTATTAGAGTTAACTGAATGGGGAGATTAGACAAAGTAGATTATTGGAAACTTATTAAGGAAAAATGAAAAATGAAGGCAGGGTGAGCCGGGCTTCAACAAGGAATTCTTGCAAGAATACTCTGTTCTAACCTTTTCCATTTTCAATCATTCAAGGATAGAAATATGGTAAGCATACGCGGGTCAACAGAGAATTGTCTCACATATATTGCTGATAAACGCGACTAGATCCGGTAGCAATAAACTCCCAAGTTCCAACCCCAGATTATTGACCAGTCCAAATCCAAAACGTTGATAGATTATCTTATGAAGGATGCCGACTTGCCAATTGCTTCCAAGCATTTTTTTTTCCAAGCAAATTTCTCAAAAGAATTCCACCGTATAGAAGCCTTATCATAAGAATTCTGTCTATTCTCGATGCAATGGCAAGCGGGTAGTCCCTTGACCTAGCATTAGGACAAAGCATACAACTCCGTCACAAAGCAAAAAAAAAAAAAAAAAACGCTCACATATCAATTCTGAACAGAGTACCAGTTTATTACCAGCAGATGTTTAGTCCCATGTACTTGTGAGACTTTACTTGGCAGGAGCTCTTATTTCTCAACATCATTGTACTTGGCATCTTCTAATCTTTGGTTCATCTCGTCATGCAGTGAGACTTTCTCAGAAGTAGTAAATAATTGGACTTCACAATGCTGAAACATGTTTGGTGGGCTAGACATCCCTTAAGTTCCTAACTAGACTGATGTCCCTGAGTTCCGCTTTTACTTGGCAATGTTGTCCTGCTTTTTGAGTATCGATTTCAGTCCCTCACTAATTATCATTCAACTTGCAAGTAAGTATTGCGGTTTGCTTCAGGCACTGGAGAAGTGTATTCGGGATGAAGTCTGACAAGTCTCACCATCCATACGTTCAAGGACAAGCCATACCTCTTCTTCCATGGATGGGACTTCCGAATCCTCAATCCATCATTCAAGGCCTCAGGATGTATAGTTAATGTAAAGTAGAATTCATTTGACACCTGTTAGAATGGTATCAAAATTTGCAAAAAGTAAATATAACACGCATGGGCCACTCATACCTCGCTTGACCTGCGCTCAGGTTGCATCACATGGGTCACAAGTTCAACATTTATCAGGGGTTCATCTGGATTGTCAAGCTCCGTATACAGGACACAGCATTTGAGGCAGAGAAAGGCCAACATCTGCCAACATCCCAAAAAGAATATCCCTTGTATTATGATCTTCCACTTAACAGATCCATAATTTCACAGATATACAGACAACTGCAAGAGTTAGCGCTCAAGTATGACAATCCGTGCTTATAGAAGACTGACTCCAGACATATCATGTAATCATTGCCACAGATCCACACTCAGCAACTAAGTAATGCAACGGCAGCACCTATACGTAGAAATACATCATGCACTTGATGAGTACTTACAGGTCTCAAGAATTCAACATGGTCAACTTCAAAGAACCAGGGTGCCACACCAGCAAAGGCATATGTGTTGAAAAGGCCATTTCATTAGCCCTTCTTATTAAAATCCTCCAAACATCCTCCCATGAATATTCCTTTGCTGTGAATGGCATATCAATGAGTTCTCAAAACAAGCGTCCCTTATCAGAATGCAATCTCTGTCTGCCAGAGCTGGCATATCACAGAAGGCATGACCTACAGCAAATAAAGCTTGGAGCCTGGACAAGTCCTCCACCTTAGTATCTCTGTTACGTTCTTCTCTCTTCTTTTCCTCATTCTATTCCTTATTTTCTGCCTCTTGCCAAAGTAATTTTTCTCTCTTTATCTCTGGGGGGATAGGTTTAATTGGAGCTGATTTCCCAGTTCTGGAATCACAAGCCACAAATGTGAAATTGGCGGCAAGTGCAACTAAATCTGAGGGATCCCGGATTTCTGCAGGAAATTACCAATATATGGTAAGCAAAATGAATCAGTAATGAAACTATATCATGGAAAGGATAACTTTATGATTATTGGACATCTGAGTATTGTGCTTGAACATGTCGAAAACCTTGACAAACTGCCAATATTTCTTGGCAAGAGGAGTCGATGTTTCTTCAAACGATTAAACAGGATGCAAGCCATCACAATGTCTATGAAGGCTATGAAGCGGAAAATACAGCTCCATTTGGAACGTATTGCCAATGCTTTTGTGTGGAGCACCTCGTATATTAACTGGAGTTCAACTGATATGATCCTCAATGCATCCATCACAGAGACTTTGTAGAAATAGTTGCAGCTCATATTGCGTTGTTGACGTGTGAAGATGAAGTCTGTGATGAAGATCTTGAAGATTTGAAAGAAGTAATAAGCATGCTTCACCATAGTGCTCTCATCAAGTCCTACTTCTTCTTCATTAAAACATTCATCCTTTACAGGAATGAGCTTTCCATATAAATCATAAGAGAAAGTGTCATCCAAGAACACCCCTTCCCTAAGCTTCGAGAAGTTCGAGAGATAAAGTGCCCATAACCTCTCCACATTTTTTATGAATGCGGCAAAAAACACTAATATTGTTGGGATCACCAGTGACTTGTCGCTAGGAAATATATGGTGGCACCAACTTGGAAGATGAGACTAAGCAGGTGCCGTTGCCAAAGTGAACCGTCCTCGAGAGAGAAGGCAGTGATGGTGTCCGAACCGCCAAGATGTAGCAAGAGAAATGAGGCCCAAAATGCCTAAATTGTTCCATCTACTTTTGCTACATGGGTACTTGAATTGCATTGGTTGTGAGAGATGAGCCCCACTGCAAATGTAGCTACCGAGTCAACCATCAAATAGGCTAACCATAAGAGGAAGATGATGGGGCAGCTCGTTGTTTTCTTTCTAAGAGGTGCAAATAGAACGAGAGTGACTTGAAGCAAGAGGCTCAGTATGACAAAGCCTCGAATATTCCATTTGTTCCACAAATCCAAGATGAAGGTAAATGCCATGTTTTTGCGTAGTTTGAATTTTGTCTCTTCTCTCTATTATAATTTCGATTACGACAAAACTATCTTCGGAGTTTACATGCATCAAGAAAATAGTGCATTGCTAACTTTATAAGGAAGCCTTGAAGTAGAAATTGACAAGCAAGGCAAATGGTTGGGAGGTGGTTTAGGTGATGTTGGGGAGGGTCAATGCTTGGGACTTTGAGACTTGGGAGGATCAAGAAGCACGTGCAGAGGTGTGGCCTTGCTCTGTTTCCAATTCTTGGAAGGATCACAAGAATTTAGGCAGAAGTACAGCGCAAGTGCCATAACTTGGCACGCCGGGACACTTAAGTGCCATAACTTTCAAACGGTACACTTAAGTGCCACTTTTTTTTCGAGTGGGACACTTAAGTGCCACCTCCGGCGACCCTTGCCGGAAATCCTACGTGGCAATTTTTATTATTATTTTTTGCCTACGTGGCTCGCCGGAGCTCCAAATCAGCATAAAAAATAATAAAAAAATAATAAAAATTTAACAATTTAAAAAAAAATTAAAAATTTTAATTTTAAAAATTTAAAAATTTTAATTTTAAGAAATTTAAAAAATTTTAAAAATAAGAAAATTTTAAAAATTTTAATTTAAAAAAAATAAGAAATTTTAAAAAAATTAAAAGGGGGGGTCGAAGGGCGGCCGAGGGCTGAGCCCTCGCCGCCGCCTCGCCCGCCCGCCGTTGCCGGGAAGGGCCGGCGATGGAGGGGGAGGGTCGGCCGGGGTCGCCGGCCCCGGCCGACCGACGGCGAGGGCTCGCAGCCCTCACCGGATCGCGGCGAGGGCTCGCAGCCCTCACCGGATCGCGGCGAGGGCCGCGACCCTCGCCCAGATCTCGGCGAGGGCTCGCGGGCCCTCGCCGCCGATCGGCCTCCTCCCCGCCGCCGCCGGGAAGGGCCGGCGACGGAGTGGGGAGGGTCGGCCGGGGTCGCCGGGCCCGGGCAGGGGCCGGCGAGGCCGGCCGTGACCGGGGCGGCGAGGGCCCGCGAGCCTCGCCCAGATCTGGGCGAGGGTCGCGGCCCTCGCCGCGATCCGGCGAGGGCCGCGAGCCCTCGCCGTCGGTTGGCCGGGGGCCGGCGACCCCGGCCGACCCTCCCCCCTCCGTCGCCGGCCCTTCCCGGCGACGACGGGAGGCGGCGGCGACGAGGGCTCAGCCCTCAGCCCCCCTTCGACCCTTTTTTTTCTTAATTTTTTAAAAATTTTAAAATTTTCTTAATTTTTAAATTTTTCTTAATTTTTTAAAATTTTTAAATTTTTTTTTTAATTTTTTGAATACTTTATAATTTAATTAATTTTTATATTAGTAATTACACGTAGACACGAAATGGCGTCGTTTTTGCGTTTTTTCTCCGCCACGGCCGTGCAAAACGACGCCGTTTTTGACTAAACTCGCCGGAAAATTGCCACGTCAGCCATTTGGCCGGATTTTCGCCGGAGTGGCACTTAAGTGTCCCATTTTGCTCCGATGATGGCACTTAAGTGTACCATTTTAAAGTTATGGCACTTAAGTGTCCCGGCGTGCGCTTATGCACAGACTCAGGTGTCCTCACCTCCAAGAATTTATATATTTGGCCTTGTACTGTGGTTTTCCTTTTTCCTCCCTCAACTTAGATAATATCACCATGCTACCATCGTCACAAAACAAAGATATTTGCATATCATTTTTTGTTGACTGAAGCTTGAGTTTTAAAACATGTATGTAAGTGGACATTTAAAGTAGTGTTAAACTCCATCATGTATTTAAAAAAAAAATCAAAAGGTATATTATTGTGACAACTTAATCTTATTTTTAGCCTCGACAAATCAAATACTAAGCATTTCAATCCTTCCTTAAAAAATGTTCATATTAACATTTGAAACTTGTCTTGAGAAGGTCTACCTTGAATAAGTTAATTTTGAGCCCACATATACCCTTCCTCCTAATACCACATCTAATGAAGACACGAGCCAAAGCATAAATGTTTGGAAGCCAAAGTTGTAGAAAGACCTAAGTGAGAGGCTTAATTTGATGAAGTCTCAAATGTTCTATTTATTCCACATGTCCAAATTGAGTGACATGTTTTTGCTTAGTTTGAATATTGTCGCTCCTCTTTAATATAAAATTGGTTAGAATAATATATATTGGAAGAATAGTAGGGAATTCTACACACACATACATTGAGATAGTTCCTTATTTGTTTGTCAGCAAATACCTTGTGTCAGGTTGATGTTTTATCTTTGTATTGATGCCATCTCGATTCTACTTACACATCTATCTATAACTATCCAAATGTTGAACTATGAAATTTTAGTACCACAATGAGTTAAAATATTTGGTGATTCTATGTTTAACAAAACACTTGATATTATTGATAAGTGAGATATCATTGAAAAAGTTATATAAATGTGCTTTTATAGGATATGAAGATCAACCCAATCGAAGAACACCATAGTTCCGCAAAATATCAAAGGAGCATTCAAATTGAGGATTAACACAATTATGTAATATCTAAATACATAGGAGAAAATATTGAGTGGCTGCTGAGGTGGTACGTGTATTCTACTCAAATCCAATGACAAATTGACACATGTCCGCTGAGGTGGAATAAAACTAATAAAAAAGATGCGCCTCTGCCCACCCATGGAAGCGTCCCCTCCGTTGTGCTTTCTGTCTTCCTCCATCCTCGCTCGCGGCCGGCTCTGTCGTACCTTGCAGTTGGCTCGTGGTCGGCTCCGTCGATGGCCGAGCCACCCCTCCATCGTGACGATGGCTCGCAGTGGTTTTCCATCCAGATCTGGACTGGATCGTGCCTGTAGATCTAGTCTCCTCCATGGCGAAGGGAGAGGTCGAGATCTCGAAGGCCATGGACAGGGCCCAAAAATCAAGGGAAAAAAAAACAGAGGAAGCCATCTTCTTGCATTCGTCCCTTGCAGTTGGCTTGTGATCGGCCATGGCGACGGGCGAGGTTGAGATCTCGAAGGCGTGTACGGAGCTCAAATATCGAGATCTATCGTCCCTTGCAGTCGGCTTGTGGTCGGCCATTGATGAACGATAAAGACAACGCCTGACCGCGTTCGACCATGGATAAACGATGACGACGACGGCCATGGACAAGCGACGATTTCGGCCATGGACGGCCAGATCTCGAGAACGACGAGACGGAGAAAACAGAGGGAGCCGGCCATGCTCGCTTGGATGCAGCGCTGGTTGGCTTGGTCACGACGCCGGCAACTCCGCTGGTGGTGACGGCCAGCGATTCCGCTGGTGTCCGGAAGAGGAAGGAGAGAGAGAGCTCAGAGGTGAAAGTTTTTTTAATTTTTTATTTAAAGCTGACATGGATTGATGGACACGTGTCAATATATTAGTGGAATGAGTAGCCACATATGATGCTGATGTGGTGCTAATAAACCACTAAATATTTTCTCAGTAGATTGACACTTGGTCAAGATACTATGTAGTACTATTTATACAATATCATTTATATATGCTGTAGAATGAATATTGTTTAATCACACTACTATAATTTGAAGTATTAATTCCTTGGTTTATAGAACCATAAAAAAAAAAAAAAACACACACACACACACACAAAATTGATTGCACAAGCATCTATTTGACCAAAATTAAAATTTACAGATGAATTTGAATATCTACTAAGAATTCAAAGCCTAAATTTTGGCATAGTCTCTCTCTTTTTTTTTTTTCTTTATTATTATTATTATTATTATTATTATTATTATTATTATTATTATTATTATTGCTAAAACTACAATACTAGTTGATGAAATCGAGTAGTAAAGAATGTCTATATCTTTATTGAATCTTTAAACATGACTCACTTGTTCAAACAGTTAATGAAAGTTTGTTGCATCAACTCTTCTATAAATCAGTTTATCATTTTCTCTTCACTTTTGCAAAGGCGTGCCCATATGGATTTTAGACAAGGTCCTTTTATTATGGGGAAAATACCTAAAATGTATCTTATTGATGACCCAATGACTAATTACACCCTCTATTTATGGAAATACAATTAACATGCCTCTACGCAAAACCCTAAATCATAGACATTAGATTGCCCCTCTAGCAAACTCATTTTAATATCTTAGTTAGGGTTTCGGTGGTTTGATTTTTGTTTTGTTTCGAGTTTTTTTGTGTGAATGTGAGAATTTAACTATTTTGAAAATAACATTTTTATATAGGGACACTAAGATAATTGATTTAAATGTGTAAAGTGACTTCCAAAGATAAAACTCGAGTGAGTATTTGATATTTTCAAAAGCAGAAGTTTATAAGTGATCATTTGGAAATACTCAAGGCACATTTTTTTTGTATCTTATGGTTTTTTTTTTCACTTGGACCCCTTGTCTTTTTTTTTTCTTCTTTTTTTTCATGAAGACCCCACAAAATGTTTTTAACTTGCATATGAGTTGAGAGTCAATTTTTTTTTTCTGCTTTTGATTTTTTTTTTTTTTTTGCCAGAGATTGTGAGTCTAAGTTGGGTCGACATTTGCATTAGCCTTATACAAATAAGCTTAGTCAATATCAACCATTAAATTACGTAGGTCTCATATAGAGTCAACATAATTCAACAAATGGGATGGATTGATCTCATCTCAATTGTTTAATAACGTCATTGTTTCTCCTAAAGAAAGATTAAAAGCTTCCAATTTTGAATTTTGTCTCCGGCGCTGATGGAATTGGCAATCAAAACTTCCCACCACCAAAAGGAAATCCAATAGAACCGTCAGCGGCCGCTTTTCTCATTGAGTAAGCAAGCCTCTATCTCGAGGAAGTTACTGTGGTTGCATTCGGCCCGCTCATTGTATTCTCTATCACTGCCTCTATTTTCAAATTTATTTCATCCACGTGTGAATATCTTTTGCAAGAGCATTTCCTTTGAACCCTTCTCCATATTCAACATCATTTCCCTGCAAAACTCGAAAGAATGACTTAAAAAGTCATAAACCTATTGTATTCATTCTATTCCAATTTTAAATCTTTCAATTTCATCAATTTAGTCCTAAATTTTTTGATAATTTGCTAATACAATCCTTTTGACAAATTTTGGTCAGAAATCGCTAATATGGATGGCAGTCATCTTACATGGCATAGTTGGTGCTAATATGGACAATTTTTGTGAATTTTTTAAATTTCTTTTCATTTCTTTTCTTTCGTTTGTTTTTTCACCGTGGCCGTCGAGAGTCATCAAGGCCTCGCAATGGATAGTGACCTTTGCTAATCACTGGGCAAGGGCTGCCTAGCCCACGGCCATAATGGTCTCGTCAAGTGACCGGCGAGGGTTGCAAGCCTTTGCCAAGGCCCTGATGACCCTCACTAACCATGGTGGAAATGAAAAAAAAAAAAAAAAAAAAGAAAAAGTTAACAAAAATTCAGAACTTAAAAAAAAAAAAAATTGCATAAATTGTCAACATTAACACTGGCCGTCTCATACAGACTAGCCAACATCTATGTCAGTGATTTATGGCTAAAATTGGCCAAAAAGACTAGTAAATGGTTAAATGGTTTAGGACTAAATTGACCAAATTAAAAAATTTAAGACTGAATTGACATACGTACAATAGGTTTACAATTTTTTTTTGTACTTATCCCTTATGCGTTTGCTTTTCTATATGCATTTGTCTACATCACTCATACATATTTGACTCATTTATTAATCACATCATACCTCTAAAACATGACACTTTTATAAATGAGTCGCACAACATGATAATTTTAAAAAATAAACCGTTATAAAAATATGTTCAAATGAGTAAAAGAGTGCCTAAGTGTATCTAACTAGATCGAATTGACCCAGGTAATATGTTAATTCAATTAACTAATCGTGGCTTAGCTTGTCATAGACAGATTGAAAAGGTCAATTATCAAAGAACACATTTTTTTATTTGTGTATAAAAAGTTATTACATTTAAACTAAAGTTGAATAAGCTTACAATCACGTGTCCTTTTCAGGTCATGTTAATGAGGGTCTAATTCTCTAAAACCCCCAACTTTAGGTACAATTCCAAATTTCCCATGAATTTTTTTTTTTGTCTAAAAAATTCACCAAAATTTTAGCCTAGTCCTAAATCTGTCCACGTGTCCAAAAATTGCCACTAGTTTCTTCAAAATTATGAATATCTAGCTAGTTAGAGATTCATTATCAGAACTTACATCTTCATCAATATTCTCTCCCTCGTATGAAACAACAACCTCCTAAAATCAATAATATTGAAGAAACCAATGACAAATTTTGGACAAAGGTCTAACGGGAGTAGATTTGGACTAAGGTGAAAGTTGATAATTTTTTTTTTAAGATGAAAGAAAATTTGGGTTAGAATTGAGATTAACCTAATAGTGGTTTTTTTTAATGAACTTAGGCTGGTTAATTAGTGGTGTAAAAAGTTGGCCAGCAGACAAAGCGATGCTACAATTCTTAGCTCGATTCTTTTTCTTTAACTTAGACCCACTTCATATTCTTTTTTATTTATTCCTTTTTCTTTAACTTAGATTTTTTTCTTTTTCATGCGTTTTTTCCTTTAACTTAGATCCATTTATATTCTTTCTTTTCCCTTTTTCACCCAATGCTCTTAACTTTTACGAGGTTACGTGATTCAGGAGTCACGCTTTTTTCTTTAGAAAAATTTTTGACAGGAATTTGTGAGTCACGCTGGTGTCTTATAGTTGATGCATAACTCTTGGCTCTTTATTCCAAAACAAACTTATCGAATAATCAAATAAATAGATTATACGATTGCACCTCAAAATCATTAACCATTTTCCTTGCAAAAATTGGAAACAAGAAGGTGTTTTGAGCTTTGGAAAAAGATAGAAAATTGTATTGGACATTCTAGTATGTTTTCCCAGATTTCGTATTTTTAACATTAATAATTATTAAAATGTGAGAGAGCCATAAGAAAATAAACATGCAAAACTATTAAGCAATGTCATTTTCTTCCTTAAATCTGCATTTGGGATCATGTAAAATGAAGAAAGAAAAGATGAGGTAAATTCTTTGTATCTGTTGAAAGCAGAGATTTCAATATTGCTTTTTCCTTTGTTCTTCTTGTCGTGCTTTGTGTTTTTATGGAATTATTTCTAAAACCACTATTAGCAGTTAGGGTTACGTGGATGAAAATTCTGTTTAAAGTAATTGAACGGGAAAAAAAAAGTCTATCCAAAGTGAGTAGTAACGTGCAGAAATGGTTTGAGTGCAATTTGTTTTTGCAATTCAAGTGAAAAACTACACGTATGAAACTTGAAATAATTTCTCCTTCGGACATTTATTTTATGAGATTAGTGTTTATATCAGCAGATTTCATTAATGTTAATTAATGAAATGATGACGTTGAGCGTTTAGTTCAAGTGACTAGTCAAACTGATTGTTTTGCAGAGCTCGGGTGATTTAATGGGATCGCAACAGAATGCAACATATACATTTTGAGATGACTTTTTTTGTCAAAAGACTTTATCTTATAAAAAATCTAGGAAGGTAAAAGAATTATTAATCATCCATTCCTCAAATATAGTGGAGCTCAAGATAGATCTAACTTAAGTTGGTTGAATCACTAACGGCTAAAATTAAACGTTTACAAATGCATCATGTGTCCCCAAAAGTGGAAGACACCATTAGGTTGTTAATTGTGAAACCCGACCATTTTTAATTATGATCTTAGCTCAACCAATGACAAAATTCCCCAGGAAAGTTTATTTTATCCAAAGAAATGGAAAAAAAGAAAACTTGCCCTTTAATGTGGATGATTGATATAAGCCAAAGCCGTATTGGAGTTACTATAAGTAAGATGCTCCAAGAAAGCATCCCCCACCAAAAGCAAGTGGCAACAGGATTTTCACAAATCTCAAGAATCTCTCTTTATCCTTTTTTTCTATTTTTGGATTATTGATTGCTTTTAATTCGAAGTGGTTCCCTTCCTTTCTCTTCTTTTTATTAGACAAGATTAATTATCATAAAATTAAAATTTATAGAAATATAAAAATTTTCTTTTAAGATTGCATGAGCTCAATAAGCTTTATCCATATATTGGGCAAACTATTCTTTTCCTCTCTTTCATCACCCTTTTGCCTTTTGTCCATGTAGGGCAAAATATTCTTCTTCTTCTTTTTTCTCACCTCTTTCCGTCTTTATATGCAGATCTAGCATTTAAAAGGATTGAAAATTTCAGGTAAAGACTATTGCTTACTTACATGTATCCAATGCATTGGCAGAAGAAAACCATTATATGCATGGATGATGTTTCTTGCTCTGTGACAAGTTCATATTTTATCGTCAAATCGTTCCTAGAGGCAACAAGTTTTCCACAAATCTTAGGGATCTCTCTTTATCTTTCTTTCTATTTCTAATTTATTGATTGCTTTGACCTGAAGTGGTTCTCTTACTTTCTTTTCTTTTTTATTAGACAATATTAACTACCATATAGTTAAAATTTATAGAAATATAAAATTTGTCCTTTAAGATTGCATGAGCTCAATAAGCTTTGTCCGTATAATGGGAAAGCAATTCTTTTCTTCTCTCTCATCACCCTTTTTGCCTTTTGTCCATGTAGGGCAAAATATTATTCTTCTTTTTTCTCACCTCTTTTCGTCTTTATATGTAGATCTAGCATTTAAAAGGATTGAAAATTTCAGGTAAAGATTATTACTTACTTACAAGTATCCAATGCATTGGCAGAAGAAAACCATTATTTGCATGGATGATGTTTCTTGCTTTGTGCCAGGTTCATATTTTATCATCAAATCGTTCCTAGAGACAACAAGTTTTCCACAAATCTTAGGGATCTCTTTATCTTTCTTTCTATTTCTACTTTATTGATTGCTTTGACCTGAAGTGGCTCTCTTACTTTCTTTTCTTTTTATTAGACAATATTAACTACCATATAATTAAAATTTATAGAAATATAAAATTTGCCTTTTAAGATTGCATGAGCTCAATAAGCTTTGTCTATATAGTAGACAAACTATTCTTTCTTCTCTTTCATCACCCTTTTGCCTTTTGTCCATATAGGGCAATATATTCTTCTTCTTCTTTTTTCTCACCTCTTTCCGTCTTTATATGCAGATCTAGCATTTAAAAGGATTTAAAATTTTAGGTAAAGATTATTGCTTACTTACAAGTATCCAATGCATTGGCAGGAGAAAACCATTATATGCATGGATGATGTTTCTTGCTTTGTGCCAAGTTCATATTTTATTGTCAAATCGTTCCCAGAGGCAACAAGTTTTCCACAAATCTTAGGGATCTCTCTTTGTCTTTCTTTCTATTTCTAATTTATTGATTGCTTTGACCTAAAGTGGTTCTCTTACTTTCTTTTCTTTTTTATATTAACTACCATATAATTACAATTTATAGAAATATAAAATTTATCCTTTAAGATTGCATGAGCTCAATAAGCTTTGTCTGTATAATAGACAAACTATTCTTTTCTTCTCTTTCATCACTCTTTTGCCTTTTGTCCAAGTAGGGCAAAATATTCTTCTTCTTCTTCTTCTTCTTCTTCTTCTTCTTCTTCTTCTTCTTCTTCTTCTTCTTCTTCTTCTTCTTTTTCCTCACCTTTTTCCCTTTTGACATGCAAATCAATCATTTAAAAGGATTAAAAAATTTGGGTAAAGATTATTGTTTATTTACAGGTATCCAACATATTAAATGACAGAAGAAAAGTATTAGATGCGTGAATGATGCTTCTTGCTTTGTGCTGGAATCATATTTTATCCTCAAATTGTGCCTACAGACAACATGTTTCCCACAAATCTTAGAGATCCCTCTTTATCATTCTTTCTATTTCTTGATTATTGATTGCTTTGACATGAAGTGGTTCTCTTACTTTCTCTTCTTTTTTTATTAGACAATATTAACTATCACGTGATTAAAATTTATAGAAATATAAAATTTTTCCGTTGAGATTGCATGAGCTCAATAAGCTTTGTCCGTATAACAGGAAACTATTCTTTTCTTCTCTTTCATCGCCTTTTGTCCATATAGGGCAAAATATCCTTATTCTTCTTCTTCTTTTTTCTTACCTATTTCCATCTTTATATGTAGATCAATCATTTAAAAGCAATAAAAATTTTGGGTAAAAATGATTACTTATTACGGGTATCCAATGCACTAATGATAGAAGAAAAGTATTAGATACGTGAATGATGCTTCTTGCTTTGTGCTGAGTTCATATTTTATCGTCAAACCGTTCCTAGAGGCAACAAGCTTTCCACAAATCTTAGGGATCTCTTTATCTTTCTTTCTATTCTTGGATTATTGATTGCTTTGACATGAAGTGGTTCTCTTACTTTCTCTTCCTTTTATTAGACAATATTAACTATCATATAATTAAAATTTATAAAAATATAAAATTTGTCCATTACGATTGCATGAGCTCAATAAGCTTTGTCCATATGAAGGGCAAACTATTCTTTTTCTTCTCTTTCATCACCCTTTTGCCTTTTGTCCATGTAGGGTAAAAATATCCTTCTCCTTCTTCATTTTTCTCACCTTTTTCCATCTTTATATGCAGATAAATCATTTAACAGGATTAAAATTTTCAAGTAAAGATTATTCTTTATTTATAGGTATCCAATGCATTAATGATAGAAGAAAAGTTTTAGATGCGTGAATGATGCTTCTTGCTCTGCATAGAGTTCATATTTTAATGTCAAATCATTCCTAGAGGCAATAAGTTTTCCACAAATCTTAGGGATCTCACTTTATCTTCCTTTCTATTTCTTTGACATGAAGTGGTTCCCTTACTTTCTCTTCTTTTTCTTTAGACAACATTAATTGTCATATAATTAAAATTCATAGAAATATAAAATTTGTCCGTTAAGATTGCATAAGCTCAATAAGCTTTGTCCATGTGATGGGCAAACTATGAGGAATGAAAATCCATCCATTCTCAGCATTAGTCACAAAGATACACAAACTAGTAAATTTTATTCAAATGAACATTTGTAGGAATGCCGTGCGGGGGGGTTAATAAGACTTGTCCATATAACGGGCAAACTATGAGGAATGAAAATCCATCCATTCTCAGTATTAGTCACAAAGATACACAAATTAGTAAATTCTATTCAAATGAACATTTGTAGAAATGCCGTGAGGGGGGTAAATAAGACAATTGATGTGGATGAAATATCTAAGCAGAGTATTCGTTATTGACCACACTCGCAATGCCATGATCGCTATCATCTCTGTCATCCCTCTCATTGATGCGAGAACGCTCTTCCCAATATTCACGGTACAAGCCCCATGAGGGTTTGAAGAAGTAACCAAAATGAGCCATCAACAGCCAAACCAAGGTAATGAGCTCTCCCCCTTTGCTTAGCACCTGCACATGTGTCTCTCCCTGAATATTAACTGCTGCATATTGCAACAGCCCAAGCCACGCGTCGCTTATTCTCACCCACTTGCTTTCCCCACTACGTTCCAGTAAGCGGGCCCAAAGGAGCCCATCCTTGAGCGCGGATTCCAAACGGTCGGTGGGCTCTCGAAGGGGCATTCCATCTTGCACTTCCTCGAACAACTTTTCACATATCGCGTTCAGATCCGTGGTCGCATCACCGATAAGGTGCCGTAGCTCGTGCAACATCTTTGCCGATACCATTTGGGCAGTGTCCACCATTGCCACGGCGGACATCAAATTGGACTGATTAAGTAAAAGATACAACATGTAATCAGAGAGTATCTTGCTGAATTCCCTTCGGTGAACTAGGGCTAGGTCAAGTGTGGTTGTAGAGCTCCTAAATTGTTTATCTTTGTTGTACCATATTTCAGTAGCAATATGCGCCGCTAAAATTTTGTTGTGGATGGTAGACTTGTCGACATGGCCTAAAATATTGCTGAGATCATTTGGCATTTTATGTGGGACAGACTGATTGTCGACCAAATTTTTAGATCTCCGTTTCACATCATCAAAGATAAAGATCCATAGCTCCTTCATAAAGAGATTTTTGGACACATACTTTGCATTTGCAAAGTACGTTCTTTTACCACAACATTTGGCTATTGTCTCACTAGCTTGAATGAAACAAGAGATGATCTTGTCCCCCATTTGGAGTAGAAAACTGTGGATATTTTTTAAAACAGCAATGCCCCAAAACTTATCACACTTACATATTTTTCTCGGACTCTCCTTCAATGCCTCGGAAATTAGGTTACAAGCAGAGATGGATTCTGACCACCTTTGAAATATTAATGATGTATCTAAAACCTCGTAAGTAACATTGGGTTCTACTTCACATGTGGCGTATTGAGGCTTCCTCAAGTAATCCATGGTAGATACCAAATTGTCGAGAAATGAATCTAGTTTAGATGACCCCATGGTGGTGTGCTTGATTCCGGCAACAGTCCAATAAGAGAAAACGAGTTTGAACAGAGCTATCCCATCAATAATTATCCCTCCAAAAAGAAGGATAATACTAATTTTCACATCTAGTTCAGGGAGTCCATACCTTTTCAAGTGATTGAATAGGCCCAAAGCCACCACAATGCTAGTGAAGGCTATGATGTGGAAAATGTAGCTCCATTTATGACGTATTGTCAATGCTTTTGTGTGGAGCTCATCGTAAATGAAATTGAGTTCCACTAATATCACCCTCAATGCATTCACCGCAGAAAATTTGCCAAAATATTTAATGCTCATCTTGCGTTGTTTTTTTGTGTAGATGAAATTTGCGATGAAGATCTTGAAGATTTGAAAGAATGAGTAAGCATGCTTCACCACGATGCTCTCGGCAAACTCTGCTTCGTTTTCATCATATTCGTGTGCATCCCTTGTAGTAGCGAGTTCTTCGAGGAATCGTGATGAGTCTTCAACCATTCTTAGCTTGTGGTCTAAGAGCATTGATTCCCTGAGCTTTGGGAAGCTCGAGAGATAAAGTGCTAGTGTCCTCTCCATAATTTTTATAAACCCTGCAAGAAACACTAGGCTCGTTGGGATCACCAGCGACTTGTCGCTAGGAAATATCTGCACCAAGATGTAGACGGCGGCACCAACTTGGAAGATGAGACTAAGCAAGTGCCGTTGCCAAAGTGAACTGTCCTCGAGAGAGAAGGCAATGATGGTGTCCGGACCGCCAAGATGTAGCAAGAGAAATGAGGCCCAAAATGCCTGAAATGCTTCATCTACTTTTGCTACATGGGCACTTGAATTGCCTTGGTTGTGAGAGATGAGCCCCACTGTAAATGTAGCTACCGAGTCAGCCATCAAATAAGCCAACCATAAGAGGAAGATGATGGGGTGGCTCGCTGTTTTCTTTCTTAAAGGTGCAAATAGAATGAGAGTGACTTGAAGCGAGAGGCTCAGTACAACAAAGCCTCGAATATTCCATTTGTTCCACAAATCCAAGATGAAGGTACATGCCATGTTTTTGCGTAGTTTGAATCTTGTCTCTTCTCTCTAAATAATTTCGATTATGACAAAACTATCCTCAGAGTTTACATGCATCAAGAAAATAGTGCATTGCAAACTTTATAAGGAAGCCTTAGAGTAGAAATTGATAAGCAAGGCAAATGGTTGGGAGGTGGTTTGGGTGATGTTGGGGAGGGTCAACGCTTGGGACTTTGAGACTTGGGAGGATGAAGAAGCATGTGCAGAGGTGTGGCCTTGCTTAGTTTCCAATTCTTGGAAGGATCATAAGAATTTATATATCTGGCCTTGTACTGTGGTTTTCCTTTTTCCTCCCTCAACTTAGATAATATCACCATTCTACCATCGTCATAAAACAAAGATATTTGCATATCATTTTTTGTTGACTGAAGCTTGAGTTTTAAAACATGTATGCAGGTGGACATTTAAAGTAGTGTTAAACTCCATCATGTATTTAAAAAAAAATCAAAAGGTATATTATTGGGACAACTTAATCTTATTTTTAGCCCTAACAAATCAAATACTAAGCATTCCAATCCTTCCTTAAAAAAAGTTCATCTTAACATTTGAAACTCGTCTCGAGAAGGTCTACCTTGAATAGTTTAATTTTGAGCCCACATATACCCTCTCTCCTAATACCACAATTCTAATGAAGACACGAGCCAAAGCATAAATGTTTGAATGCCAAAGTTGTAGAAAGACCAAAGTGAGAGGCTTAATATGATGAAGTCTCAAATGTTTTATTTATTCCACATGTCCAAATTGAGTGCCATGTTTTTGCTTAGTTTGAATATTGTCGCTCCTCTTTAATATAAAATTAGTTAGAATAATATATATTGGAAGAATAGTAGGGAATTCTACAAACACATACATTGAGATAGTTCCTTATTTGTTTGTCAGCAAATACCTTGTGTTAGGTTGATGTTTTATTTTTGTATTGATGCTATCTCGATTCTACTTACACATCTATCTATAACTATCCAAGTGTTGAACTATGAAATTTTAGTATCCACAATGAGTTAAAATATTTGGTGATTCTACATTTAACAAAACACTTGATATTATTGATAAGTAAGATACCATTGAAAAAGTTATATGAATGTGCTTTTATAGGATATGGAGATCAATCCAGTCGAAGAACACCATAGTTCTGCAAAATAAATGAGCATTCAAATTGAGGATTAACACAATTATGTAATATCTAAATACATAGGAGAAAATATTGAGTGGCTGCTGAGGTGGTACGTGTATTCTACTCAAATCCAATGACAAATTGACACATGTCCGCTGAGGTGGAATAAAACTAAAAAAAAAAGATCTGCCTCTGCGCACCCATGGAAGCGTCCCCTCCGTTGTGCTCTCCGTCTTCCTCCATCCTCGCTCGCGGCCGGCTCTGTCGTCCTTGCAGTTGGCTCGTGGTCGGCGCCGTCGATGGCCGAGCCACCCCTCCATCGTCACGATGGCTCGCAGTGGTTTTCCATCCAGATCTGGACTGGATCGTGCTTGTAGATCTGGTCTCCTCCATGGCGAAGGGAGAGGTCGAGATCTCGAAGGCCATGGACAGGGCCCAAAAGTCAAGGAAAAAAAAACAGAGGAAGCCATCTTCTTGCAGTCGGCCCTTGCAGTTGGCTTATGATCGGCCATGGCGACGGGCGAGGTTGAGATCTCGAAGGCGTGTACGGAGCTCAAATATCGAGATCTATCGTCCCTTGCAGTCGGCTTGTGGTCGGCCATTGATGAACGATAAAGACAACGCCTGACCGCGTTCGACCATGGATAAACGATGACGATTTCGGCCATGGACGGCCAGATCTCGAGAACGACGAGACGGAGAAAACAGAGGGAGCCGGCCATGGTCGCTCTGATGCAGCGGTGGTCTGCTTGGTCACAGCGCCGGCGACTCCGCTGGTGGTGACGGTCGGCGAATCCGCTGGCGTCCGGAAGAGGAAGAGAGAGAGAGAGAGCTGAGAGGTGAAAGTTTTTTAAATTTTTATTTAAATTCCATGTTAGCTGACATGGTTTAATGGACCCTTGTCAATATATTAGTGGTATGAATGAAAAGTGTGTGCCACATGAGACGCTGATAGGGTGGTAATAAACCTCTAAATATTTTCTCAAGATATAGACATCTGGTTAAGATAATATGTAGTCATATTCATACAATGTCATTATATACGCTGAAGAATGAATATTGTTTAATCACACTACTCTATTTTAAAGTATTAATTCCTTGGTTTATAGAACCATATAAAAAGAAGCACAAAATACAATACTAGTTGATGAAATTGAGTAGTAAACGATGTGATATATTTTTATTGAATCTTTAAACATGATTCACTTGTTTAAGTAGTTAATGAAAGTTTGTTGCATCATCTCTTCTGTAAACCAGTTTTATAATTTTCTCTTCACTTTAATAAGGGAATGCTCATATTGATTTTAGAACTGGGTCCTTTTATTATGGGGAAAATATCTAAAATGCATCTTATTGTTGACCCAATGACTAATTACACCCTCTATTTATGCAAATACAATTCACATACCTCTAAGCAAAACCCTAAATTATAAAGATCAAATTGCCCTTCTGGGAAACTCATTTTAACATCTTAGTTAGGGTTTGGGTGGTTTGGTTTTTATTTTGTTTCTAGTATTTTGGGTGAATGTGAGAATTTAGGATTTGTGAAAAGTATTTTGAAGAAAATAACATTTTTATATAGGGACATCAAGATAATTAATGTAAACATATAAAGTGACCTCCCAAGATAAAACCCGAGTATGTATTTAATATTTTCAAAGGTAGAAGTTTATAAGTGATCATTAGGTAAGACTCGAGGCATAGTTTTGGTATCTTACCTTTTTCTTTACTTGGACCCCAAGTAATGTTCCTCTCTTTAGTTTTTTTTTTTTTTGGGTCACGAAGACCCCATAAAATGTTTTTAACTTGCACATGATTTGTGAGTCATGTTTTCTTTTCTTCTTTTGAATTTGTTTTGCCAGAATTTGTGAGTCAAGTTGGGTTGACACTTGCATTAACTAAGTGCAAATAAGCTTACTCAATACCAACCATCGAATTATGTGGGTCCCATATTGGGTCCACATAATTCAACAAATGGGATGCATTGATCTCATCATCAATTGTTTGATTTCATCATTGTTTCTCCTAGAGAAAGATACTAAGCTTCAAATGTTGAATTTTGTCTTCGGCACAGATGGACTTGGCAGTCAAAACTTCCCACCACCAAAAGGAAAACTAGTAGAACAATCAGTGGTCACTTTTCTCATTGAGTGAGCAAGCCTCTATCTCGAGGAAGTTACCATGGTTGCATTCGGCCCGCTCACTGTCTTCTCTATCACTGCCTTTATTTTCAAATTTATTTCATCCACGTGTGAATATCTTTTGCATAAGCATTTACTTTGAACCCTTCTCCATATTCGACATCATTTCCCTACAAAACTCAAAAGAATTACCAAAAAGATCATAAATCTATTATATGGATTCCATTTTAATTTTAAACTTTTCAATTTGATTAATTTAGTTCTAAATTTTTTGATAATTTGCTAATGCAATCCTTTTGACCAAATTTGGCCAAAAATCGATGATATGGATGCTAGTCATCTTATGTGGCATGACGGCGCTAACATGAATAATTTTTGTGAATTTTTTATATTTCTTTTCATTTCTTTTCTTTCATTTTTTTTTTCCATTGTGGCTGTCGAGGGTCATCAGGGTCTTGCAATGGACAGTGACCTTCACTAATCATTGGGCGAGGGCTGCCTAGCTCACGGCCACAATGGCCTCGTCAAGTGACCGGCGAGGGTTGTAGGCCATCGTTGAGCCCCGATGACCATCACTAACCATGGTGGAAACAAAAAAAAAATGAAAAAAAAGTTTATAAAAAATTGAGAAATTTTTTTTAAAAATTGCATAAATTGTCAACATTAATGTCGCCCATGCCACGTAAAATGGCTGACGTCCACATCAGTGTTTTCCAATTAAAATTGGCCAAAAAGACTAGCAAATGGTTAAAATGTTTATGATTAAATTGACCAAATTCAAAAAATTTAGGATTGAATTAAAATACGTACAATAGGTTTATGATTTTTTTTGTACTTATCCCTTACGTGTTTGCTTTTCTATATGCGCTTGTCTACATCACTCATCCATATTTGACTCATTTATTAATCAGGTCAAACCTTCATAAACCCAACATGACACTTTTATAAATAAGTCGCATAACATGATACGTTTAAGAAATAAACCCTTATAAAAATATGTTCAAATGAGTAATAGAGTGCCTAAGTGTATCTAACTAGATCGCATTGACCCAGGTAACATGTTAACTCAATTAACTAATCGTGTCTTAGCCTGTCATAGACAGATTGAAAAGGTCAATTAGCAAAGAACACAATTTTTTTTTTATTTGTGTATAAAAAGTCATTACATTTAAACTCAATTTGAATGGGCTTACAATCATGTGTCCTTTTAGGTCATGTTAATTAGGGTCTAATTCTCTAAAAGCCCCCAACTTTAGGTACAATTCCAAAATTTCCACGAACTTTTTTTTGTCTAAAAAAATTCACCAAATTTTACTCTAATCCTAAATTTGTCAATTTGTTCAAAACTTGCCACTAGTTTCTTCAAAATTATGAATATCTAGGCCAGTTAGAGATTTGTTATTAGAACTTGCATCTTCATCAATATTTTCTCCCTCATATGAAACAACAGCAACCTCCTAATATCAATACATTGAAGAAAACAATAACAATTTTTCGACAATGAGTTAACAGGGGCAGATTTGGACTAAAGTGAAAGTCAATAATTTTTTAAGACGAAAGAAAATTTAGGTTAGAATCGAGAATAACCTAATAATGGGCTTTTTTTTAATGAAATTAGGCTCGTTAATCAGTGGTTTAAAATATTGGCCATCCGACAAAGCGATGCTACAATTCCTAGCTTGATTCTCTTTCTTTAACTTAGACCCCCTTCATATTCTTTTTACTTTATTCCTTTCTTTAACTTAGATTTTTTTTCCTTTTTTCTTTAACTTAGACCCATTTATATTCTTTCTTTTCCCCATTTCACCCAATGCTCTTAGCTTTTATGAGATTACATGATTCAGGAGTCACACTTTTTCCTTTAGAAAAAAATTTGACAGGAATTTGTGAGTCACGTTGGTGTCTTATAGTTGATGCACAACTCTTGGGCCTTTATTCCAAAATAAACTTATTGAATAATTAAATTAATAGATTATACGATTGACCTTAAAATCATTAACCATTTTCCCTGCAAAATTTGGAAACAAGTAGGTGTTTTGAGCTTTGGAAAAGGATAGAAAATTGTATCGGACATTCTAGTATGTTTTTCCAGATTTCATTTGTTTAACATTAATAATTCTTAAAATGCGAGAGCGCCATAAGAAAATAAACATGCAAAAATATTAAGAAATGTCATTTTCTTCCTTAAATCTACATTTGGGATCATGTTAAATGAAGAAAGAAAGGATGAAGTAAATTCTTTGTATCTGTTCAAAGCAAAGATTTCAGTTTTTGCCTTTTCCTTTGTTCTTCTTGTCGTGTTTTTTTTTGTTTTTATGGAATTATTTCTAAAACCACTATTAGTAGTTAGGGTTACGTGGACGAAAAATCTGTTTAAAGTAATTGAAAGGGAAAAAAAATTATATCCAAAGTGAGTAGTACGTGCAGAAATGGTTTGTGTGCAATTTGTTTTTGCAGTTCAAGTGAGTAACTACACGTACGAAACTTGAAAAAAATTTCTCCTTCGGACATTTATTTTATGAGATTAGTGTTCATATCAGCAGCTTTCATTAATGTTAATTAATGAAATGATGACGTTGAATGTTTAGTTCAAGTGACTAGTCGAACAGATTGTTTTGCAAACCTTGAGTGATTTGACAGGATTGCAACAAAATGCAACATATACATGTTGAAATGACTCTTTATTTGTTTGTCAAAAAGACTTTATCTATTCAAAATATAGGACAGTAAAATAATTATTAACCATCCATTCCTCAAATATAATGGAGCTCAAGAGAGATATAACTTGAGTTGGTTGAATCACTAGTGGGTAAAATTAAATGTTTACAAATGCCATGTGTCCCCGAAAGTGGAAGACGCCATTAAGTTATTAACTGTGAAACTCGACCATTATTATGTACTTGGTAAGATAATGAAAATATCCTTTCGCTCAGTTATGACCTTAATTCAAGCAATGTCAAAATTCCAAATAATAATAATAATAATAATAATAATAATTTAGCAAAAGAAACGTATAAAAGAAAACTTGCCCTTTAATGAGGATGGTTATTATAAGCCAAAGCCATATTGGAGTTACTATACATAAGATGCTCCAAGAAGGCATCTCCCACCAAAAGCAAGTGGCGACAGGTTTTTCACAAATCTCAAGAAGCTCTCTTTATCTTTTCTTTCTATTTGTGGATTATTGATTACTTTAGTCTAAACTGGTTCCCATACTTTCTCTTCTTCTTTATCAAACAACGTGCCGTCATAAAATTAAAATTTATAGTAATATAAAATTTGTCTTTTAAGATTGCATGAGCTCAATAAGCTTTGTCCATATAACGGGCAAACTATTCTTTTCTTCTCTTTCGTCACCCTTTTGCCTTCTGTCCAAGTAGGGCAAAATATTCTTCTTCTTCTTCTTCTTTTCTCACCTTTTTCTCTCTTTATATGCAGATCAATTATTTAGAAGGTTAAAAATTTCGGGCAAAGATTAATGCTTATTTATGCATTAAATGATAGAAGAAAAGTATTAGATGCATGAGTGATGCTTCTTGCTTTGTGCTAGGCTCATATTTTATTGTCAAATCGTTCCTAGAGGCAATAAGGTTTCTACAAATCTCAGGGATCTCTCTTTATCTTTCGTTCTCTTTCTAGATTATTGATTGCTTTGACCTAAAGTGGTTCTCTTACTTTCTCTTCTTTTTTTATTAGACAAGATTAAATGTCATAAACAAAAAATTTATGGAAATATAAAATTTGTTTGTTAAGATTGCATGAGCTCAATAAGCTTTGTCCATATAATGGGCAAACTATTCTTTTCTTCTCTTTCATCACTCTTTTGCCTTCTGTCCGTGTAGGGCAAAACATTCTTCTTCCTCTTCTTTTTTCTCACATTTTCCCTCTTTATATGCATATCAATCATTTAAAGGAATTAAAAATTTTGAGTAAAGATTACTGCTTATTTACAAGTATCCAATGCATTAAATGACAGAAGAAAAGTATTAGATGTGTGAATGATGCTTCTTGCTTTGTGCCAAGTTCATATTTTATCATCAAATCATTCCTAGAGGCAACAAGTTTTCCACAAATCTCAGGGATCTCTCTTTATCCTTCTTTCTATTTCTCGATTATTGATTGCTTTGACCTGAAGTGGTTCTCTTACTCTCTTCTTTTTTATTAGACAAGATTAAATGTCATAAACTAAAAATTTATGGAAATATAAAATTTGTATGTTAAGATTGCATGAGCTCAATGAGCTTTGTCCATATAACGGGCAAACTATTCTTTTCTTCTCTTTCATCACCCTTTTGCCTTATGTCCATGTAGGGCAAAACATTCTTCTTCCTCTTCTTTTTTTCTCACCTTTTTCCCTCTTTATATGCAGATCAATCATTTAAAAGGATTAAAAATTTTGAGTAAAGATTACTACTTATTTACAAGTATCCAATGCATTAAATGACAGAAGAAAAGTATTGGATGCGTGAATGATGCTTCTTGCTTTGTGCCAAGTTCATATTTTATCATCAAATCATTCCTAGAGGCAATAAGTTTTCCACAAATCTCAGAGATCTCTCTTTATCCTTCTTTCTATTTCTCGATTATCGATTGCTTTGACCTGAAGTGGTTCTCTTACTTTCTCTTCTTTTTTATTAGACAATATTAACTATCATATAATTAAAATTTATAGAAATATAAAATTTGTCCTTTAAGATTGCATGAGCTCAATAAGCTTTGTCCATATAACAGGCAAACTATTCTTTTCTTCTCTTTCATCACCCTTTTGCCTTTTGTCCATTTCGGGGAAAATATTCTTCTTTTTTTTTTTTTCTTTTTTTTTTCCCTTACCTTTTTCCCTCTTTATATGCAAATCCATCATTTAAAAGGATTGAAAGTTTCAGGTAAATATTATTTCTTATTTATAGGTATCCCATACATTAAATGACAAAAGAAAAGTATCATATGCGTTGATAAATCACTAGTGGGTAAAATTAAATGTTTACAAATGTGTCACGTGTCCCTGAAAGTGGAAGACGCCATTAAGTTATTAACTGTGAAACTCGACCATTATTATGAACTTGGTAAGATAATGGCAATATCCTTTCACTCAGTTATGACCTTAATTCAAGCAATGACAAAATTTCAAAAGAAAATTTAATTTAGCAAAAGAAACGAAAAAAAAAAAAAGAAAACTTGCCCTTTAATGAGGATGATTATTATAAGCCAAAGCCATATTGGAGTTACTATACATAAGACGCTCCAAGAAGGCATCTCCCACCAAAGGCAAGTGGCAACAGGTTTTTCACAAATCTCAAGAAGCTCTCTTTATCTTTTCTTTCTATTTGTGGATTATTGATTACTTTAATCTGAAATGGTTCCCATACTTTCTCTTCTTCTTTATCAAACAACGTGCGGTCATAAAATTAAAATTTATAGTAATATAAAATTTGTCTTTTAAGATTGCATGAGCTCAATAAGCTTTGTCCATATAACGGGCAAACTATTCTTTTCTTTCTTTTCGTCACCTTTTGCCTTCTGTCCAAGTAGGGCAAAATATTCTTCTTCTTCTTCTTCTTCTTCTTCTTCTTCTTCTTCTTCTTCTTCTTCACCTTTTTCTCTCTTTATATGCAGATCAATTATTTAGAAGGATTAAAAATTTTGGGCAAAGATTATTGCTTATTTATGCATTAAATGACAGAAGAAATGTATTAGATGCATGAGTGATGCTTCTTGCTTTGTGCTAGGCTCATATTTTATTGTCAAATCGTTCCTAGAGGCAATAAGGTTTCCACAAATCTCAGGGATCTCTCTTTATCTTTCGTTCTCTTTCTAGATTATTGATTGCTTTGACCTAAAGTGGTTCTCTTACTTTCCCTTCTTTTTTATTAGACAAGATTAAATGTCATAAACTAAAAATTTATGGAAATATAAAATTGGTCTGTTAAGATTGCATGAGCTCAATAAGCTTTGTCCATATAATGGGCAAACTGTTCTTTTCTTCTCTTTCATCACCCTTTTTTTGCCTTAAAATTTGTCCATTAGGGCAAAACATTCTTCTTCCTCTTCACCCTTTTTTTTTTCTCACCTTTTTCCCTCTTTATATGCAGATCAATCATTTAAAAGGATTGAAAATTTTGAATAAAGATTACTACTTATTTACAAGTATCCAATGCATTAAATGGTAGAAGAAAAATATTATACGATGGATGATGCTCCTTGCTTTGTGTCAGGTTCATGTTTTATCGTTAGATCATTCCTATCTCTATTCTATTTGCACATCCATTTATAATTACTTGGGTTTCAAACTATCAAACTTCAATAGGTAGTGTAGTGGAATGTTTGATGATGCCACGTCTAACAAGACACTTGATATTATTGATAAACAAGATACAAGCTAATAAGTTAAATGAGTGTGTTTGTGAAGGATAAGTAGGTTTTCTTCACTTTTTTTTCCCTAAAAAAATGTAAACCTAATTGTTCATGCGATGAGAACTCATGACAAAAATTAGACAAAGTAATATATCAAAGAAATTATGACAATATAATCACAATCCATACAGTAAGTAGAACCCGAGTCATATCAAGCAAAAATATAAGAACACCCTGCTCCTAAGCCATAGATAGGACTCCCGTGAACTGACGTCTATATGCAATCAACCTAGTTTAAGACAAGTAAATTTTCTAAGCTAGGTGATAACGTTGCCAGATTAAACAAAATGAAATTCAACTAAGAATAAATCAAAGTTAGCATTAAAAACGCCATTTCTTATCAAATGCCTCTCCGATTTTGTTATCCTTTATTTATTTATTTATTTTTCAAAATGAAATTCAACTTAAATATTTATTTTTTATTTTTCTTTATTTATTTATTTATTTTTATTTTTTATTTTTATCCATGATAAACACGATTTAAACTCTACCTATACTATATGCAAGTTAAGATATAAAAAACTAGATACAAGGCTAGAAATTGAACTACAATATGACACAAATATGTGATTATGACATGTAGACGATGTAATCATGTAAAAGGAATGTCCCAAGATAGGTGGAGACCCTTAGCGAGCCCAAATAGAAGCTCTAAGCTCATTGCCAGCCCATTAGGCAGTATAGACAGCAAGTTTAGACCTCTATTAACCCAAATTAACCCAAAACATTAAATGAACACTCAAGAACCATAAACATGCCATACAAGCCACGGTTCAGCAAGCCCAAATCTGAGCCGATAACCCCCTAGAGCGAATTGAACCCAAAAGATTTCTGAGAAACATGCTAACTCGATAACAGCTTGATGGCAATTGGTTCCAACATGCAACTCCACTAAAATGCAGGGATAGACAACATTCGTAACACATCAGATGAAGTCAAGCATACCTTCAAATCATTTCTAAGGACCAGTTTGCATATGACATACATGGGATATACAAACTAAACAAATGGTTTAATCTAAACATATATAAAATCCAACACAAGGGACATCACAACACCCTAATATAATATTTCAGGATGACAAAATCAGCATAGACAAGTACTAAGAGGATGAGCCTAGATAATCCATGGAGATACTCGGCCAAGCTTCAAGACAGGCCTAAACCAAGGCAAACAAGCAATATATCAAAGTAAGCATGAACAAATGGTAAGGATATACCTAAGCATGACCCTTAAATCACAGGAAAATTGTCTAAAAGTTATAAACCTATTACAGTTTTATCAATTTAGTCATAACATTTTAATTTTGTCAATTGAGTCCTACACCCTTTTAATTTTTACCAATTAAGTCTATTCGGCCAATTTTGGCCAAAAATTGCCAATATGGATGTTGGCCTTGCCGCGCTGACATTGACAAATTGAAATAATATTTTTTATTTTTTTTATTTTTTTCCTTCTCTTTTATTTTTTTTTATTTTTTCTTTTCTTTTTCCCTTTTTCCCAGCAACGGTTAACCGGCCGAGGCCAGCAGCTCCAAGGAGTGTTGAAGCAGGACAGTGGTACTTTCGATTCGAGCTCTTCACCTTCTATGGCTACAAAACAAAGCAAAACAAAGGGGTCCCAAGTATAGCTATGGTCAGTGGTTTACTGCGAGAACAACAATAAACGGCCTGGAGAAATCTCTTGGCCACGACTGGGTTGCTTTGATGGTGCTCTCTCAAAAACCCCCCAAAACAAAGATTCCCTCCTTCGCCTCAAAACCAATCGTGCTCTCTCGTACCTCCCCCGCTGGTGTATGGATACCGGGTCCCAATCTCCTTCAGCGAGCAGTTACAGCGAGAGAGAGAGAGATTTTCTCCACAATTGTGGTCCTGCTAGCCCAGATCTAGACATTCGACGATCCTTGAAGCTATTGGCCTTGACCTAGTCGCCTGTCGCTAGGTGAGGGCGATTGAGCAAGGGTTGCCCTTGCCTGCCCGAACGAAGGCGAGCCCTCACCAGCCCAGGCCCTAGTGTTCCTCCCTTGAGGTCGGCGACCTCCTCTGGCCATAGATGAGGTCTGGTGGAGGGAAAAAGGGGCAAGACAAAAAAGAGAGAAAGGGAAGAAAGAAAAAAAAAAATAAAAAATAAAAATTTGAGAAAAATATTAAAATATTATAATAAATTATCCACGTTAGCACCAGTCATCCCACATAGCATGGCTAGCATCTACATCAGTAATTCTTTGCGAAAATTGACCGGATAAACTTCATTGGCAAAAAGTAAGAAGATTTAAAACTCAATTAAAAAAATTGAAAAATTAATGACTGAATTGGCAAAAATACAATATATTTTGGACTTTTTGGACAATTTTCTCCTAAAATGACTCAATTAGCAAAATTAAAAAAATTAATAAGTTTAAGACTTTTTAGACAAGTTTTCCCTAAAATCACAGCCAAGTAAGAATATCCAAGAAATATTGATTACAACATTGGTCTATGGTGATGGAATGGAACACATTAAACCATAAACCAAGATGAAATCCACAGCCACAAGCATATATTACGGGTTAGAAATAAACATAAAGGCATGAAGAACAACTAAAAAAAATGCTATGGAAAAGTATCATTGCTAAGAGGAGCGTTAAAGAACCAACATTCCGAGGCAATGAGCTTGTAGTGCACGTGAGAGAAAGGCAAGCTTACCTCGGCCTCAATCTACGATCACAAGAGTGAGGCAAATTCCATCCCTAACTTTTATAAAATGCGTGAGTGGTCCATAAGAGGGGAATCTTAGGTATCTATAAACTACAATACCTCTAATTTCTAACTGCAGAAGAAAATACAACAAGAAAAATGAATTCAAAATTATGTAGAGTTGCTTTTTTTTCTTCTTCTTTTTTCTTTAGGAAGGTGAATTCGGTCCCTCAATTTTATAAATTGCATAAATAGCGTATGGGAATGGAAACTTAGGTATTAACAAACTACAAAATATCTAGTTTCTAAATGCAACAAGATAAATTGTGCAAAATTATGTAAAATCACTGTTTTTTAGGGGTTGAATTATGTCGTTTCTGCAAATTCGATTCCTAATTTTTGGCAAATGCAATAAGGATGTACGAGCAAATATTTGGACTTCAACAGGAGGTTATCCTCCATATCAAGAAAATAAAATCCTCTTAAATCAACTTAAAATTGAGAACATAACTTGGCTAAATTTATGTTTTTCTATGGGTTAGATTCAAAGGAGGTAATACCTCGCGCTAGTTGCCTGTCCTCATCTCTTAAGCACAAAAAACTTACCGAGTAAAATGGTTCGAATATATAATTGTACATAGATTACTCTATTTGATATGTCTAATGATTTTACATTAATCCAATATAGATCAACAAAGCCGAAGATTTTGATAGTTCTACAAAATGTCAAATAAACATTCAAATTGAGAATTAACAAAATCATGTAATATCCAATGAATGGGCTAAATAGGTATGTATTTGGTAAAGATATGATGGAATCATATTTGGATCTTAGTGTTTCTCACTTGAAATAATCTTAGGGTTATGCTCACCATTTTAGAGGTGAAGTCTTATACAATGCTATATAATAAATAAAGACGCATACAGCGGTTTCCCATCATAGTATATTGAGCTGAGAAATCAGAAATCCATGCTATTTGTCAAAGCCATATTATTTGCTTAAGAATGGACTAGTATAGTTTAGTCAGATTACTCACAAAATATTATTAAGGATTAATCCCTTGTTTACATAACCATATAAAAAACAAAATCAATTCGACTCACAAAGCACAAATATCAATTTGACCAAAGTTAAAATTTAAGTATAATTGAACATTGATTATGAGTTCAAGGACTAAATTTGGCGGCGTCTCTTCTTTTATTAATGCTAGAAATATATGAAATCGAGTTGTAAAAGAGGTTGTACATCTTTATTCAAGTTTGTTGCATTATTTCTGCTATAGATTTGTATATCATTTGTTCAATTTTGTAAAGCGACGCTTATATTGATCTTAGAACGGTCCTTTTCTTCAGGGGGAAAATGTCAGAAACAGATCTCATTGTGAACCCAACGACTACTTACTACCTACCATTCACACACCCTCTCAGCAAAACCATACATTGAAAAAACCAATTGCCACTCCTTGCAAATTCATTTAAGCATTCTGCTTAGGTGCTGTGTGGTTGTATTATTCTTTTATTGGTTTTTAGTATTTTGCGCGGTCAACATTATATTTGTGCATAGTCCCGGATAACTAATAAGAAGTCCTCAATATATATTGATAAGTTTCTATTAATTACAGGCATGTATGGAATAACTTTTGCTTTTACTTTTTTGCTTAATTTAAACCTTATAGTTCATTCAATTTTAACTTTTTTAAATCCAAAACTTTCCAAACTTCCATAGTACTCAAATGTTAACTCAAAGACTCACATTTAATGTTTTTCATAATTTTCTGAAATTGTAGTAATCTTTTAAGTTTTGATGGGAGAGTTAAAAAGTACTTTTGAGTTTTATTTAAATCCAAAAAAAAAAAAAAAACGTGCATACCTTTAAAATTGAGTTGGTAAATGTTCAAGCAAAGTTAGCATACAAGTTATCATCAACTTGCATATGACTTCAAGAGTATAAAAAGATAGTAGATATTTATGTCACACTCATAATTTCACATATGTATTAGTAGATATTATTCAAATAACTTTATTAACTATCCAAAAGTTTGGTAAATTCCATTAATATGATGATAATCTTTCAAATGCATATACTTAGATTGCAAGTAAGTTTGTCATCAATACCGACTATCATTAATACCTGATGATAGTTTATGCCTTCAAATTTTTAGGTTGTGTTTTCCATCATTAAAGTTGATTTAAAGGGTGATTCATTAAAATCCAAGGGAGATTATGCACAAACGGAAGAAAATCTCTTGTCTAGCCTGGGACAGTACTTTTGATTATGCAGGTCCGATCCAAATCCAATCCCTCTGGTTGCATTGGGTTTGCCGAGCGGGTCTAGGCGAGAATTCTGCTAATACTAGTTGCACTCATGATACAATTGCAAAAGATAAAGCCTTGTGGCTAATGGAGTAAAGCAATCTGATCCAACCAAAAAAAAAAAAAAAAGCTAAAAATCAAATGTAAGTAATGTATATACATTATCCAGCTAACTCATGTACAGGTCACTGTAAAGACTTATGGTATAAAAAAAGAACTATAAGTTCCCAGCAATTTATTTATTCATTTTGAATTGGGATGAATCAAACTTGTGGGAAAGCATATTTTTTAAAAGATACAAAGTTATCACAATAAACCTGAGCACCGAGCTGAGAGTGCTCCAATGCATTCTTAGCTGCAATTACTTTGTTGACCAACATTTTCCACTTGGAATCATCTTTCTTGGTTTGATGCCGAATCTTCACTATAAATTGCCTAGCAAAAGCATAGCTATTATGATCATTTCTTTAATCTTTTACGGCCCGGACACCACTTCTTTACTTCGCTTTTATATCCTGACGCCATCTTCATCCATTCAGTAGTGCAGTTTCCACTACTACATTCACATACGATATCTATTGTTTTAGTAGCAAAGGGATTACATGTGAACAAAAATCACAGACATAAAATTGCACGTGGAACTAAATCTTTTATTAATTATTCAAAAGTTATAGAAACATAGCGTTCATCGGGAAATACTACAACTTACGATCGAGAATTAGCAAAATCATGTAATACCCAACAAATTGACTAAATAGGCATACGTTTGGTGAAGATATGATGGAATCATATTTGGATCTTAATGTTTCACATTTAAAATAATCTTAGAACTGTGCTCACCATTTTAGAGGTGGCCTTATACAATGTTATATAATTTATATAGATGCATACCGCGGTTTGCACGCTCTAAAATCAATCAACCTGTCTATTTTTTTACAGCTTGTCTTTCTCAAAGGACAAAAGGTGATATTATCGAGTCTACTACCGGTACTATTTTATTACGGTAATCCAGAACTAAGTCTTAACCTCATTGGGTAATAACCCAACCAATTTGTATATAATTGCATATCAGTAAGCATATGATATTTGTATGACGCCAAGAGGCTGATGTCATACAGCTGACACAAAAAAAAAAAAAAAAGGACTAGAACTGCCATTCCTTCTCTTTCTCAAAGGACAAAGACCATATTATCGAGTCAATTACAAGCTTTCACATGCTTGGACTGCTTAATCTTCTATCTTCCTAAACAAATGTGGATACTTAGCCCTTTACTCTAAACATATAGAGATTCTCAAGGTTGTCTAGGTGTTTAGACATCTGATCGGTTCATGTGTGTTCGTTATTTTATGTAGTCTAACTTTCAATAAGAGATAAAAGAGACCAAACAAGCATAAACCAAGTGAGGGGGTTGTTGATTGCTTTACTGATGAGGGGAATATGAAAGCTATGCCAATGGAAGATGGTGTCGTCTTCAACTCTTTTCACTCTCTTTAAGAAGTGAATTCTATTTTTCAAGAAGGTCAATCTCATGAGAACAACAATGAAAATTGAAAAGGCAATTACATCATCAAATTTCAACATTGGGATTTTCAAAGTGATAATAAACAACCGAATTAATTAGATGGCGCTTTCAATTCAATAACTTCTGCTCCCAATGAAATCTAAGGCAGCTTAATAGGCTTAAACTCTGTCCACCACACCCCAACAAGAAGTAACAACAACAAAGAGGTACACATGTTGACGTTTCATCCATCATGAGAGCTTGGGCAAAACATTTTAAAAAGGGGTCTTACTTTTCTGTGTTCTTAATGATGGAAATTAAGTTATTAATTGGTGAACCACGTGTATGTTTATATAGATACGGACCGTGTCGGTAAAGAAATTGAAGCACATTTTACTGTCCATCTTCTTACATTTTGGACGATTTTCCCTATTCGGGATAATTGTCCTGTTTATTTGGATCTCATAATCGTTCTCTTTGATGGTAGTTGATGAGACATGCTCGCAAAAAGACTTAAAAAGGACTTTTTGGACAATTATCCCGAATAGGGAAAATCGTCCAAAGTTATTAATTGGTGAACCACGTGTATGTATATATAGAGGGAGAATTACCAAAAAAGTCCTAAACCTATTGCAATTGTGTCAATTCAGTCCTAAACCTTTTTTTTTTGCCAATTCAGTCCTAATCCTTTTCTATTTTTGCCAGTTCAGTCCTTCCGGCAATCTTCAATCGGAATAATCTGATGTGGAATCCCAATCAGCGCCGGCCGGCGTTGCCATCGCTGACATGGACGCCGGAGATGCAAAACGGCAACGTTTTGCTTATAAATAAAAAAAAATCGAAAAAGCCACAAACAGCGTCGTCCTTCTTCTTCTGCGTTTCTTTCCCAAAATTGACGTGAGGAACCCTAGCACGATATCTTCCCCAGATTGAGCGTTGCTTTCTTCTTTAGATATCAATTTTTTTGCCCCAAATCAGAGTTGATGGGTTGAGATATATATGGGATGAGAGTAGTGTTGTCGATCTATTGTTTAGCTATTTGTATCGAGGGGTAATTGAGGTATATGGAGAAAATTTTGTAGCCGATGAGGCAGATGAAGGTGATGGTCAGGGTGCCATTGAGGGTGAGGGTGAGGGTGTTGGGCAGGGTGAGGGGGTCGCTGATGGGGTTGGTGAGAGTGCTCGTGATGAAGTTGGTTTAGCTAATGAGACAGTTGTTGAGCACTTGGGTAGTTTAGATCTTGATAACGCAATTGATGAAGGTGATTATACTGACATAGAGGATGATATTATGAATGACGATGACGATGAGACAGACTTTCTTGGCGATGTAAGATTTTTCACTGATGATGATCGTGATGATGAGGAGCTTTTGGAAGCAAGGAAGAACATGATGGAGTTTTGTGGGAGGTTTACAAAGAATCTTATTTTAGGGGAACCATCTGGAGCATTGGTATCATCCCAACCATTGGATGTGGATAACGCGGTTGATCTCGTAGCTGGTTATGAGACAGAGTATTATGAAACGGATGCAAATGAGAGTTTAGGGTCTGATACAGAAGTAGGAGATGACGATTTTACTAGGAGAAGGAGTAGGTTTCCAAGATATGATCATAATTGTGTTGTGCCTGAATTTACTGTGGCTATGGCATTTGATAGTAGTCGGCAATTTAAAGATGCTTTGATAAAGTATTCAGTGGCTGAGCGTAAAGAAATCAAATTTATAAAGAATGAGAAGAAGGTTGTTAGAGCAAAATGTGCTAACGAAAGTTGTCCCTGGAAGATTTCTGGATCTATTGATGCTCGTAGTGGATCATTTCACGTGAAGACCTATCATTCGGAGCATACATGTAGTATTAGATTAAAAAATAGGAGAGTGACAAGTTCTTGGTTGGCAAATCACTATCTTCCTACAATAAGAGCAATGCCAACTATTAAAACTATTGCTTTCAAGGAGCTAATCAAGGAACAATTGGGTTTAGATGTTAGTATAGTTCAATGTACAAAGGCCAAATTGCATGCTTATAAAGTGTTGATGGGGAATTATAAGAAAGAATATGCAAAGTTGTGGGATTATGCAGAGGAGCTTAGAGAGAGAAATCCTAGGAGTACCATTACATTGAAGGTGGAAAAACCCGATATGCAATCTAAAGCATTGTTTGAAAGAATGTACGTATGTTTTGCTGCTTGTAAAAAAGGCTTCCTTGGTGGATGTAGGAAAATTGTGGGGTTAGATGGTTGTTTCTTGAAGGGAATTTGTCAAGGTCAGATTTTGTGTGCTGTTGGAAGGGATGCAAACGATAAGATGTTCCCAATTGCTTGGGCGGTTGTCAAGGTTGAAAGTGGTGATACTTGGACGTGGTTCTTAACAAACTTGATTTATGATCTTAACATTTTGAATACGTACGGACGAGGCTGGGTCATTATTAGTGACAAACAAAAGGTAAGTTTTTTATTTAATTTTTAGTTGCTATGCATTTTAGATAGTTGTATTTGTAACATATGATTTATATTGCACTCATCTTTTATAGGGACTTTTACAAGCTGTGGCTGCGTTATTACCTGCAGCTGAGCATAGGATGTGTGCTAGACACATCTATGCCAATTGGGGCAAGAAATATAAGGGGATACAGATGCAAAGGCTATTTTGGCAGTGTGCTAAGAGTAGTACTATGCTAGAGTATGACGAACACTCTCAGGCATTGAAGAAAATTAGTCCAGCTGCATATCATGACTTGGTTCAAACAGAGCCAAAGCACTGGTCTCGGGCTTTCTTCACTACTGATGTAAAATGTGATATTGTTGACAACAATTTATGTGAGGCATTTAACGGAAGAATTCTACATGCTAGATGTAAGTCCATTTATAGTATGCTAGAAGAAATATGGATAATGATAATGACAAGAATGCATACACAGAGGGATGCATGTGCTAAGTGGAAAAGGAACTGTAGTCCAAGAATCTTAAGAAAGTTAGAAGAAAATAGAGTTTCTACGATATACTGCCAAGTGATATGGAATGGTGATATTGGATATGAGGTGATGGATAAGGGTAACAAGTATGTGGTAGATGTGTTGAAGAGAGAGTGCTCTTGTAGAAAATGGCAGCTCACTAGCATCCCTTGTCCACATGCTATTTCTGCTATAAATCATAGGCAAGAGGATATGTTTGAGTATATTGATGAGTGTTATAAGAATGCCAAGTTTTTAGCTGCATATGAGAACATGATGATGCCAATTCAAGGAGAGAAATTTTGGAAAAAGACTCATAGAGAGCCACCAGAACCATTGCCAGCTAGGGTGAAGCCCGGTAGACGTAAACAGAAAAGGTTAAGAGAGGAAGGTGAGGTAGCAAGTGGAACTAAAATGTCCAGGATAGGAATGAAGATGACATGTCGAACTTGCTCGAGGCCAGGACATAATAGTTCGACATGTCCAATTAAGAAAACTGGGTCTACATCATCACAAAAACAATTTTCAAGGCGAAAAATTTCGGTTAGTTCTTCCATTTCCATTATGTCTTGGTCTCTTGTGGGCATAAGCTGAATCATGAGTACTATAATTATGCGACAGCTTAACATTCCTAATTTTTAAGTGTTGTGCAGGTTCAGAAACGTACCCACAAAGGTGCTGGTGGTAGTGGTGGCTCTACCAAGGTGAATGCTTATGTTCATGGGACGGTATGTAGTATTTTATTAAAAATTTAATCTATACTAGTGAAGTTTTCATAAACATAAAACGAATATACACTTTGCAATTTCAGAGACGTACCCGCAAAGGTGCAAGTAATAGTGGTGGTTCTATAGATGAGAATCCTTCTATTCATGAAACAGTAAGTAGTGTTTTCTTAGAAACTTAGTTTATACTAGCAAAGTTTCATAAATATAAAATGAATATATATTTTGCAGGTTTAGAGATGTACAAGCAAATGTGCAAGTGCAAGTGGTGGTGCTCTTACTAGTGTAAATCCTCTTGTTTATGGGACAATATGCAAAAGTACCAAAAGTTGCGCGAAAAGCCAAAGTAACAAGATGTGGGTTTAATGATGACACAGTGTTGCTATTTATCTTTCTTTGTCCATTTTTTTTTTCCGGTGGAGATAGGTTCGATGAAGTGGTGATCCATTTTGTTTTTTTAATCGATGATGAGATCCATGAAGTAGTGTTTGTAGCTGTATTTTTTGGGTCTATCTTAGATGGCGATTTGTATAGAATTGGGATCAGTGATGAACTATGCTTATGAACCATCTCTTATGCAATACAATGGGGTTTATGGATCTATTATTTGTTTGTTTACTACATTGTGATCGTTTGTTATGAAGAAGTCAGATTATATTGTTTTTTTTTCCTGTTATATTTGGACACCTAATATCATCCCAACGGATCATAAAAACAAAAAAAAATGACATATCTTTGATGTTGAGGTTGAGAAACAAATTGCATTTAAAATAAAGGAGATTGCAAATAACTTGCACTTCATTCATGTTCATACTTCATGTCAACAAATACAAACCATACTAAAAACAACTACTAAAATAGCGTACATAATACATTCAATATTGACACGCCTACGGCAAGCTCAAAGCATATCATTTTTCTTCAAATTTCCAAATAACAAACCTCCTATAATTGCAAAAAAAAAAAACCCACGACACAACTAACAATGTCTTCAATGTCGAATTTTGTTTCTTTAGCTTTGTCACATCTTGGTTGACACATTTTAATTGTGCCTTAAGAGCTCTAACTTCACTGTCCATCGAACTACCCTCATCTTCATTATGTGTCAACACTGGTTTTCTGTCGAAATTGCTCCGGTGAAAATTTTGTGACACGCTTCCTGCCAATTGACTAATTTCTGCATCAACCCACATAAAAAAACCCACAACTTTCTCCAATTCTATATTTCGAGCAACCATGATATCTTCTTCCTCGATTCTCTTTCGTCCTTGCTATTTGTAGCGAACATTTCAGGCCACAATAACAAAACACATATGTATTGTTGTTCTTCAAATTCGATGCCATCGATTGTGATGAATTCGTTGATGTCTTCATTGGTTGTGACAATTGTAGCGGAACTGCATTTATGCTGTCGGGGTCAACACTAGTCTGAATATACCTAACCTGTAAACATGTAGTATAGTTCAAGCTTAACAGTAAAGTTCAATGGCAGCTATAAAATCACCAAAATCTCACACAGCAGCAGCAATATCTACATTGTTATGTCTCTGCATTAAGATTCTGCAACAACAATGTAGTCTCGCATTAAGATTTTGCAACAACAATGTAGTCTCTCATTAAGATTCTGCAACAACAATGTAGTCACCTAAATGTGCATTAAGATTATATAATATTATCTAATTGCATTCTCATAACAATCATGTAAGTCTCATACTGCAGCAACATCATCTACATTGCTATATCTCCGCATTAAGATTCTACAAATGTAACTTTGACAAACAGCAAGCAGTATCTACATTGCCTAACCTATAATTCCCTAATGCACTTTGCAATTTCTACATCAACACATTTACATTGCCAAATCATCAAATTCTCATGAAGAATTAAAAAGACTCCAAAGCAAACCACAAATTGCATAAGACAGCAACCATAGCCAAGACCATATGTAATAGAGTTAAAATGCGCAAGCCTTGATTGAAGCAATTTGGAACAAGGCCTTGAGCAATCTTACATTTTATCTTCGCACATTATCTTCAACATCTTTCTTGCGAATATTGGCGAGCGTCGACCAAGCGTTTGGCAAATTTGGGCAAAAGCATTGGGCAAGCGTGAAGCGAGAGTGCAGGGTAAGCGAGAGCGTCGGTGAATTTGGGCGAAGGTGTTGGGTAAGTGTCGAGCAAGAGCACGGGGGGAGCAAGTATCAGGCGAATCTGGGTGACCGTTGAGCGTGGGCGCAGGGCAAGCAACAGTGTTGGGTGAATCTCGGTGAGCGTCGAGCCCGAGCGCGGGGCCAGCAAGACTGTTAGGCGAATCTGGGTGAGCGTTGAGTGCGGGCGCAGGGCAAGCAACAGCGTTGGGCAACTCGGGGGCAAGCATCAAGCTCGAGCACAGGCCAGCAACACCGTCGAGCGAATCGGGTAGGCGTCGAGCGCGGGCGCAAGGCAAGCAATGGCGTTGGGCGAACGGGCGAGCGCCAAGCCCGAGTGTGGGGCTAGCAACACCGTCGTGCAAGGTGAGTGAGTGTCGGATAAAGCGTCGGTTGAGCATCAACTCGATTTGGGGCAAAAAAAAATTGATATCTAAAGAAGAAAGCAACGCTCAACTGGGAAGATATCGTGCTAGGGTTCCTCACGTCAATTTTGGGAAAGAAACGCAGAAGAAGAAGGACGACGCTGTTTGTGGCTTTTTCGATCTTTTTTTTATAAGCAAAACGTTGCCGTTTTGCATCTCCAGCGTCCATGTCAGTGACGGCAACGCCGGCCGGCGCTGATTGGGATTCCACATTAGATTATTCCGATTGAAGATTGCTGGAAGGACTGAACTGGAAAAAATAGAAAAGGTTTAGGACTGAATTGGCCAAAAAAAAATGTTTAGGACTGAATTGGCATAATTGCAATAGGTTTAGGACTTTTTTGGTAATTCTCCCATTTTTCGTTGTTGTGGTGTTCGCTCAACACTCGTCAACAACAAAACTGAACCGGGACCACAACTCCTCCTCGTGTTTGCTGCGATTTGTGATGGGCGAGTCAGGTCGCAGCGGGGTTGTGGCCGAATCGGGTCTTCACAATACGGGTGTGTCTATGATTGTGATGGATGAGCAAAAGTGTCAGGCAAAAGGCGTTCGATCAATGAACACGACAACAAAAGAATGATTTGGCATGAGGAATCTAGACAAAATCTGTGAGATTTTTGGGCTCTTTCGATTGGGCAAATTCGATTTGGGAGAGAATAGGGTTCTTGACGTCCGTGAGGAGAACAATGCTGAGAAAGCGTGGATTGAGCATCAACTTTGATTTGGGGCCAAAAAATTGATATCTAAAGAAGAAAGCAATGCTCAATCTAGGGAAGATATCGTGCTAGGGTTCCTCACGTCAATTTTGGGAAAGAAACACAGAAGAAGAAGGACGACGCTGTTTGTGGCTTTTTCGATTTTTTTTTTATAAGCAAAACGTTGCCGTTTTGCATCTCCGGCGTCCATGTCAGCGATGGCAACGCCGGCCGGCGCTGATTGGGATTCCACATCAGATTATTCCGATTGAAGTTTGCCGGAAGGACTGAACTGGCAAAAATAGAAAAGGTTTAGGACTGAATTGGCCAAAAAAAAAAAGGTTTAGGACTGAATTGGCACAATTGCAATAGGTTTAGGACTTTTTTGGTAATTCTCCCTATATATAGATATGGACCGTGTCGGTAAAGAAATTGAAGCACATTCTACTGTCCATCTTCTTACATTTTGGACGATTTTCCCTATTCAGGATAATTGTCCAAAAAGTCCTTTTTAAGTCTTTTTGGGAGCATGTCTCATCAACTACCATTAAAGAGAACGATTATGAGATCCAAATAAACAGAAGAAATAAATGGAAGATCATATTCTTACAAATATAGAAAAAAATGGAAGAGTTGCTTATGCAAAAGCATAAATCTGACCAGTTCATATTCACCCATATTGTTGGTTGAAGCTGACGCCCTAAGGCATGTCTCTCCCATTTGACTTACAGCAAGAGCTTGAGATATGGTTTTAACTCTAGCTAAATAGTTGTTTCCTTCAAGACAGGACCTGATATATGGTAACCAGTTAGAACATGGCAAGAACAAGATTCTATGCCGTATTAATCCGGACATCTCAGAATCGGTTTTAGCCAAGAAATGTTTTCGAGCTTTTTTTTTTTCCCTTAAAGCTCAATAATTTGACTCGTAACCTAAAGTATAGCTAATAGGTTTTTTCCAGAAACACAACAAGTTGGTGAGTTTTTGCTATTCACTAAGTTTCGATTAGCAAGACAAAATGCATTTGTAACATACTCATTCCCCGAACTGCTTGATTCTTGTGGGTTCAAACATAGTCACAATGATATCAACAACACCAGCTATACAAGTTTGTTCTAAACTCACCTATGGCCCAGGGCGACAATTTAATTTCGTACTTCTATTTAACTTGTAACAGACGACTTTCAATAGGGGCTTCACATAAAACTACGGGGGCCTGCAGTGAAATGTTCATGGAAGTCTCTATTAAGCATCTCCTTATAACAGATGTATATGTTCTCATGAATGCCAATTGCATGTACTTTGCTAGTTGTTTATGGAACTACATAATATTAACTGTCCCAACAGAATCAGCAAGGTGACCAACTGCATGAAGTACTGACAATCTTGAGGCTTTGCTCACCAGAACTCTTTTTAGGTCTTTTCATGGCCGTGCGTAAGGTCTCATTGTATAGAACCAACATCATAGTTTTAGTTGGATCTGATTATTAAAGGTAACTGAATGTTCAGATTGGACATAGTAGATTATTGCAAACTTATTAGGGAGAATTGAAAATGAAGGCTCAGTGAGCTGATTTCAACAAAAAATTCTTGCAAATGCTTGCAAGAATGCTTTGTTCTAACCTTTTCCAATTTCAATCATTCAAGTATAGAAATGTGGTAAGAATAAGCAGTTCAACAGAGAATTGTCTCAAATAAGTTGCTGATAAATGCAACTAGATTTGGTACCAATAAACTCCCAAGTTCTGACCCCAGATTATCGACCAGTCTAAATCTGAAATGTTGATGTATTATCTTATGAAGTATGCCGACTTACCAATTGCTTCCAAGCATGTTCTACAAGCAAATTTCCAAAGAATTCCACTGTAAAGAAGCCTTATCATAAGAGCTCTGTTAATTCTCGATGCAATGGCAAGGGTGTAGTCCCTTGACCTAGCAATAGGACAAAGCAAACAACTCTGTCACAAAGCAAAAAACACTCATATATCAACGCTGAACATAGTACCAGTTTATTACCAGATGTGGAAGTTCACAACTTTCCTATCACCATCCATCAATTTGAACCAGTGACATGTTTAGTCCCATGTCCTTTTGAGACTTTACTTGGCAGGAGCTCTTATTTCTCAACATCGTTTTACTTGGCATCTTCTAATCTTTGGTTTATCTCATCGCGCAGTGAGACTTTCTCGTAAGTGGTAAATAATTGACTTTGCAATGCTGATACATGTTTGGTGGGTTAGACATCCCTCAAGTTCCAAACTAGACTGACGTCCCTGAGTTCCTCTTTTGCTTGGCAATGTTGTCCTTCTTTTTGAAAATCAACTTCAGTTGCCCACTAATTATCATTCAACCTGCGAGTAAGCACTACCGTTCACTCAGTCATTTGAGAAGTGTATCCAGGATGAAGTCTGACAACTCTCAGCATCCACACGTTCAAGGACATGCCAAGCCTCTTCTTCCATGGATGGGACTTCCGAATCCTCAGTCCATCATTCTAGGCCTCGGGACGTATGGTTAATGTAAAGCTGACGCCCTAAGGCATGTAATCAATAGTCATAACTTGTGATGGGTATGTTCAAAACTTTTAGAGCTGATTTGTGACTCTTCCTGATAATTCTACGTCTCATGAAATCGGTTTGTAAATTGCTTGACGAGAACTGGTAATGCCTTGACTCTTCCTAATCTAGCATGTAATTGTATTGTCAATTGGCTTAACGCGGTCCTGTTTATTGAAGAAGGTGAATTGCATTTAAGCATCAAACCATCCACACACTCGCGTGCGCGCGCGCGCGCGCACACACAGATATATATATATATTCTATTACAAAAGCTAACGGGGATGATAGATATCACGTCTGATGTCAGAATACATGAAGTCATTTTCTGGGCTCGCCATCCTGGGTCTTGTCAAAGAGATACAAATTTCTTTAATTCGTGCCAATGCCCCATTCAGGATTGTAGAAACAACCGAAATGGGCCATCAACAACCAAACAAAGGCAAGAAGCTCTCCACCTTGGCTCAACACCTGCACATGTGTCTCCCCCTTAATATGAGCCGCTGCATATGATAACATCTCAACCCACACTCCGCTCATCACCTCCCACTTATCTTTCTCGAGCCCTTCCATCTCTATGGCCAACTTGATTCCCTGACAGAGCGTGGATTCCATAAACTCGGAAGGCTTACTATACAAAAATGCGCATAGCTCCTCCACATCCCTTTTGAGTCCATGTATCTCTTCAAGCACTTTCGCCGATCTAATTTGGGCAATACCCGCTATAGTGGACACGAGATTAGATTGATTAAGTAAAAGATATATCATGTAGTCAGAGAGGATCTTGCTGACTTCCCTTTTTTCATTTTTTGCTGTGGCTGTCTCTCTGTTATAGCATATTTCAGTAGCAATATGCCATATTATAATACTAGTATCAAAATTAACCTTGGTGACATAATCTTCGTAATCGATCCCCCATGGTTCACTCTTGAGGAACAAATCACCTTTAGCCTCAAATATCTCCCTCACCTCTTTTTCATTTTCTGCCAACTGGGATTTACGTTTCACCTCCTCAAAGATAAAGATCCATAACTCTTTAATGAAGGGATTCTTGGACACGTATTTTGTGTTTGCAATCCTAGGTACTCTAAAAGGGGAGAGATGAAATGATAACGGCTGCCAAGATCGTTGTGTTGACCATTGTCCAAAAGCAACACGAGATGGTAAACTCGGCACAACGGAAAAAGGCGGTGCCACAGCATCGACGGCAAATGACGCCGAGGTTGTTGCAGCATCGAGGGAAACTGATGCAAAGGATGCCGTAGCATCGATGGCAAATGATGCGAAGGATGCCATAGCATTGATGGCAAATGATGCGAAGGATGCCGCGAAGGATGCTACAGCATCGATCGCAAATGAGTCCCCAACATTGATTGTGAATGATGCCCGAGCATTGACCATGCTTCAACATCTTTCTCGGACTCTTCTTTGTGACCTCGGATAAAAGGTTGCAAGCAGAGATCGATTCTGACCACCTTTGAAATATTAATGGTGTATCTAAAGCCGTATAAGTATCATTGGTGTTAGGATGTGCTTCACATGTGGCGAATCGGGGCTTTCTCCACTCACTCATGGCGACTATGAACTTGTTGAGGAATGAAACTTGCTCGATTCCCACAACAGTCCAATAAGAGAAAACAAGCATCAACAGAGCTATCACGTCAAGAGCAATCCCTCCAAAAAGAAGGGAATAAGTAATTTCCATGTCGAGATTGGGGAGCTGATGCTTTTTTAGGTGATTGAACAAGACAAAAGCCGTCACAACATTGGTGAAGGCTATGAAGCGGAAAATGTAGCTCCAAATAGAACGTATTGCCAATGTTTTTGTGTGGAGCACCTCGTACATGAACTGGAGTTCAACTGATATCACCCTCAACGCATCCATTGCAGAAATTTTCTTGAAATATTCGCGGCTCACTTGGCGTTCACGAAATGTGAACATGAGATCTCCAAGAAGGACCATAAACATTTGAAACAGGTAGTATGCATGCTTCACCACCCTTCTCTCGTCAAGATTTACCAACTCTAGCTGTTGGTCTTTCAAGACATCCTCAAACTTGGAAGCTACATCATCAGGATTCTTGCGCTGTGAGAACGGCCATTCCCTGAGCTTTGGGAGGCTCGAGAAATTAAGTGCCACCGTCCTCTCCACATTTTTTATGACCCCGGCAAGAAACACCAATATCGTTGGGATCAACAGTGATTTGTCTGTGGGAAAGATCTGCATAAAGACATAAATCTCGGAACCGACTTGGAAGACAAGACTGAGCAAGTGCCGTCGCCAAAGCACGCTATCCTCCATAGAGAAGGCAGTGATGGTGTCTGGACCGCCAAGATGTAACAAGAGAAATGAAGCCCAAAATGCAAGAAGTGCTCGATCTACTTCAGCTTCATGAGTGAACGGATTGCTTTGGTTGTGAGAGATGAGCCCAATCGCAAATGCAGCTACCCAGTCAGCCATCAAATAAGCCAACCACAAAAGGGAAAGGATGGCCCAATTTGATGTTTTCTTTCTAAGGGGTGCAAATAAAATCAGAAAGACCTGAAGCCAAAGGCTCAGCATGACGAAGCCTCGGATGTTCCATTTATTCCACAGAACCGAAATGGAGCCAAATGCCATGTTTTTGCTTTGCGTGAATTTATCGTGCCTCAGTGCTAAAATTTCGGTTACAAGGGAACTATCCTTTCAACAATCCATCAAGAGGGCTTATATGGATCAAGAGAACGGTGCTTTGGAGGCTTTATATGGAAGCCTTGAAGCAGAAAAGTAGTGTAGACTGTGATATCGGAAAAGGGTACATTCGGGAGCTTATTTACTCTCTCGCCCGCGACTTTGGGACATAGGAGGATGAAGCAGCACGTCCGGATAGACAAGAATCAATATTCATGGTCCTGTACTATAGTTTAACTTTTTCGTCCATTAGAATAGGTAATATTACCATTCTACTACGTCATATAAGCAAAGATATTTGCATATCATTTTTTATTGATTGAAGCTTGACTTTTAAATCGTATGCAGATGGACATTTAAAGTGTCGAAAAGTCCATCATATTTCTTTTCTAAAATGAATTAGAAGTAGTATACCATTTGGGACCTTTTAATCTTCTTATTTGAAGTCGCCCCAAATCAAATACAATTACTATTCAATAATAAACATCTTGAATCCTTCCTTAAAACATCTGAACAATCAAAAAACTCATTTGGGCTTACCTTAAATAGGTAAACCGATACCATGATTCAATTAAGATGCAAGCTAAAGCTTCATAAAAACCTGAAGGGAGAGGCTCTGTGTGATAAGACTTCAAATTAATTTGTTCCGCAAATCTGAAATGAAGATAAATGTTAAACCCGTCCATTATCATGTAATTCACGAGATAACGGCGACGTCCTTCCATTCAACTCAATTATGATCTTGATTCAACCAATGACAAAATTCCGTCGAAGCCAAATTGGAGTTGATATAAGAGGGACCCTCAAAAGGGCATGTTACTTCTCCCACCCGCCAACACAACTGGTGACAGGTTTTCCACAGAACCAGGCAAGCTGGGTCCAACTGGGCCAAAAAGGAAAAGTTCATCTGAAAAATTAAAGAACTCTGTCGGGAGAAGTTCTGCCTCGAAAAAGGATAATCGGAGCCCTCGTATACCCTATGCGATGCTAAAGAGGCATTCATGCGTCCGACCGAAAGCACTTTGTGTCGAGAAGTGACCGTCCGACAAAGCGATGCTGCTACAATCCTTAGGCCCACAATGATCTTAACTTGCACGAAATCACATAGTTCGTGATTCACGTTTTCAGTTTAAAAGATATTGGCAGATTTCGGGAGTTACGTTTAGGTTCTATACTTGATACCCGGCTCCCATCTCGCCATTCAAAATTAACTGATGGATGTTTGTTGGTTTGTCTATTATTCTACTGACAATAGAGAAATAAACTTATAGAATACTTAAATTAATAGTTCATTTGATCGTACTCAAAAGGATTTACCATTTTCCTCGCAAAAATCTTGAATCGAGCAGGAGTTTTAAGCTTCAAAACATAAAAAAATAAAATTGTGCAGTACATTCTAGTGTGCTTTCGTAGATTTCAAATGTCTTGTATTAAAAAATCTTAAATTGCCAGGACCATAAGAAAATAAACTCGCAAAGAATATCAAGTGCTGTCATTTTCTTCCTCAAACCTTCATTTCAGATTATTTTTTAGATTGATAAAAGAAAGGATGAAGTACATTTTCCATACACGTTGAAAGCAGAGATTTCTTCGTTCTTCTTGTCATATTTAAGTTTCCGTGAAAATAGCTTCAAAATTGCTATTAGTGGCTTAGGTTACGCGGATGAGAATACTGTTTATAGTAAATAAACTGTAAAAAAATCGTCTTATCCGAAGTGAGTGCTACATGCAGATAAAAGTGAATAACTACATGTATGGAACTTATTTGCAAAATTTTCTCCATTTAAAATTAATTTTATGAGATTAGTAACCATATCAACAAACTTCGTTAACGCGTGACATTGAACATTTAGTTCAAGTAACTAATCAAGCTAATTTTTCAAGTAAAGTTGAGCACCATGTTTTTGTTTAGTTTGAATTTTGTCGCTTCTCTTTAATATAACATCGGTTAAAACAAGATATATAGGAAGAATAATGGGGAATTTACATTTACCTCTCAAGATAGTTCTTTGTTTGTCAGCAAATAATATCTATCAAAAAGCCAAAAAAGTAAAAGAATTGTGAACTAATCATTTTGCAAATTAACACAAATAAGGTATTTCATACATTAAATGGTACAAGAAAATTATCTCATGCATAGACAATACCTAATACTTTGTGCCAAGTTGATGTTTTATCTTTCAATTTGTTCTATCTTGATTCTAATCACACATCCATTTGTAATCATCAGAGTTTCCTATTATGAAATTTCAGTATCCATGATGAGTTTATGAAATGTATATGAAATGTTTGCTAATACCCCATTTAACAAGACACTTGATATTATTGATGAGAAATACACCGTCTAGTAAGTCATATGAGTGTGCTTTCTATCACGTCCCGATCCTCCAAGCACGTGCCCATCCCTCTGCGGTTGATTAAATAGCGATATTCCAAGACGCTTTGCCGACCCATTCAATTTTAATGTGCATGCGGAAGCGAATAATTAATCCTCAGGCAATAACAAGATGGGATTAGGGGTGATCGGGTCTAGGGTGAGTAGGGCTTAGACCCGGATCCTGTACCCGACCCTGTTATAACCGGCTCCCATTTTCTAGACCCTATATCCGACCTTATTTGTATTAGATCCTATACATGACCCACCCTGTTTTTCCGATTCGATTTTAGGGTCAACCCTATTTCCACTGGAATCTGTTTTGCAATCTCTCGATATCCTATACAACTTTAAATTTTATATTAATAAGCGAGAAAATAACGTAATCCTTCTAATTTATATTGAAACATTAAGCATTGGTAATAAATTAATATATGAACTTTTGACTAAACGAAAAATTAAGTATCCATATGGCTAATTATAATAAATAAAATCACAAGGCAAAGAATTAGCAATAAACGTGACTCTAATATTAGTCTTATTCCCACAACTACTACATGAAGTTACTCATTTATGCAAGCATAACTCCTCCTACAAAAGAAAAATTAGGCGAGCCAATCCATGTGATACACAAGAATTTGGCAGCGACGAACACCGTCTGTCCATTAGACAGTGCAAGAGGGAGCTAGTGAGAGAGGGAAGCAAGTGAGGAAGATGAATGACAAAGGAGGAGTGCTATGCATGAAGAGAAAAAATATCGTGTGATTGCGGGAGTAAAAATAGAAATCGGGAGAAAAAAAAAAAAGGTTTTGGACCTCTACTTACAAAACCGGTTCGGGAACCGGTTCCAAAACTGGTCCAAGAACCGATTTCTAGGTGGGTAATTACTCGTATTCTATTCCCAGACCGGTTTAAATTGGTTTCAAATTTTTGGAATCAGTTCCCGGACCGATTTCAATGAGAACTGATTCCCGACCCTATTTTCCGAATGGGCTGATCCGGGAATAGGGTATACCTAGTCCGGTTGCACACTCTTAGATGGGATAGAAAAGTAGGGCCACGGTTTTCAAATCAACACATTATTAAAAACCACAATCCGGTTTACAAACAGAGGCCAACTCTAGGGTCTAACTACAAGAAATATGTCTTTAAAAAAAACTTCTAAGCCATCCATGCTCCTAACTCTTCCATCTCAAGCTCCGGGATTCTTCACCCTAGGGACCTAAAAATGTTATCCCATAACAAGGTGAGACGACGTCTCAGCAAGTTCACCCCTTAAGTCTCGACTAGAAAGAAAATATGCCCCGAGGGCTGCCTAAGCACAAGCACAAGCTAGAGGACTTACCTTTGTCTCGATTCCTTCTTGCAAGTCAATACAATTTGCAAATTCATCAAATCACATCAACAAATCAATTCATCATATCGGATTGAATCATCGATCAATTGACCCAGTTGATTCCATGTCATCTAGACATTCACTTGGTCAATTAATTCAATACTATCTATAAAATCCGATCATATCAAGGACTACTCACTTTAAGCTGAAAATAGATAGTATAGCTTGTATTAAGCTGATAAATAGTATACTACTCTCGCTAAGCTGACATATCAAGCCATTGGGCTGATATAATATACTAATAATGCTCATCCTTAATGCTCAAGCTGTGCGATCCTTAATGCTCATCAAAGTTATGCAATACTTGGGATATACTGCTCACTCTAAGTTGATGTATCAAGCCCGTAGGCTGATACAATATACCATTATAATCAACCAATAATTTCTTCACTTTTGTCATACCCGATAAAAATACTTGTATGTGGGTACACAGTTGGCCTTAACCAAAATACAATATTTTCCTTTCTGAAAATCCCACTAATTTCAATAGTCCACAAATGTATTTTTGGCACTATAAACCCATGCCTGGTATTTTCCAATCAAATACTGAAAATATAAAATTTTGGGATAAATATCCCAAAATTGCAATCAACACTCAAATTGCATAAAATGGTAGTCAAATAAATAAATCAATCACACCATTGTAATCAGCACGAAATTCCAGTCACTAACTATCTCAGTCTAATTTCCGAAAAATAATAATTAATTAAATAATTACGAAAATTAATTAATAAATGTCGATAAATGCCACTTAGGCCGAAAAAGCCTAATTAAATGCCAAGACAGGTTCTTAAAATTCTCGAACCTCACTAGATAAATATTACAGCTTATCTAGTTGCTAATTACACTAATCCGTTCTAACTAACCACCTAATCCCTAATTAATTCAACTAATCAACTATTAAACGTCATTAGCTCCCTAAGCGAGGATTAGTGAGTAAACTCACCTGGATTAATATGAAAATCGATTTACAGCGATGGCGGTCAATAAACTCCAAAGCAGCGGCACCAACGGGAGTTCGGACCGGGCCCGAAAACGGCCACACAAGTCTCATGGTTGATTTGTCCGTTCTGGTTTTAAACATGGGCTGAACGGTGGAAGCCCGATGGAGATGCGGCTGACGAGCGAGCTGCTCACAGTTAACTTCGATGGCTGATGGGCTCGAGAGACGCTACTGCTGGGTGAGGAAGAAACGGACGGTGAGATTGGCACTAGAGTTGACTCAGTGTGGAGATGGATGGTGGCATTTCCATGGCAAAGGGAGAGACGGTTCGCTGGGGTTGCTTCGGCGAGTGGAGGGGAAAATAGTTTGCTTTGTTGGGTGATGGAATGGAGGACATGCGACAGGAAAATGTCACTGGCTTCGAAGGAAAAGAAATCAAAGCAAAGCAGAAATTCAAAGGATTGGGGGTAGCTGGATCAAAGAGAAAAAGAAAAGGAATAAAGGGATAAGGGAGGGGGATGTTGGCCAAGAGGGGGAGGGTTGTACAAGAGAGGGAGAGAAAGAGAGAGATGAAGATAAGAATTGACTCAAAAAGTCAAAAGAAAGGGAACAAGGGAAGGGAATTGCAAGGGGGTTGTCGGATTTTTTTGGGGGGGGGATGCAAGAGAGAGAGGGAAATGTGGAGGAACTTCGGCCGAGTAAAGAAAAAATAAAAGAGAGAGGCGTGGGCATGAATGAGAGGAGATGGGCGGCTGAATCGTGCGAGAGAGATGGAGAGGAGCTGCAAGTTGGGGCTAAAATCGAATAAACTTACTTTCAATTATCCATATTTGGTCCCCAAAAATCTCCATGTTAATATACTCGATCCCCACTTACTTTCTTGCATGCGAATTACCCCAAATAACAAGTCTTGGGCAGCAAAAATAGCCATTTCCCTCAATTCCAATTTTTATTTCCTTTTTCCCGGAATCTGATTTCTTAACAAATTTCCTTTCACCAAGTAACTCATACATGAGGCCAAAAAATCCATTCAAATTGGCAAATCCGAATTTCCGTTAATTTTTCGAATTGTTTGAATTGATTTCCCGTAAAAATCCCGAACTTGTCGAAAATTCCTCGAAAGATAAGTCGACGTTCCTAAAATAACTCATGACATGACGGAACTTTCAATTTCTAAAATCGGGTTTAAATTCACGGTTAATTTCAACCGGACGTGATTTTAGCGCGACTTAACCTACCGGATAATTTTTAGGAATTTTTGATGCAATTGACCCGTTATCGATTCTCTTCGAGCCACACATACCTCTTTGACACATTGGCGACTCTCTATTGTCATGAAAATCTTAATATTTCAAATACGGACACAGGGCATCAAAATAACAGAAAAATCAATTTAGTATCGACTAACGAGAATTTGGCAATTTGGTGGAATCACCCACGTTTAGCCACACATCTCAATCGAACCGACCTATCTCTAATCTCTGATCAATTTTTACTTGTGCCGTAATGACCCTTGCAAACTAGTACGGTTGAGCAATCGATTCCTAGTCGAATTCTCAAGTCTATTGCGTTTAAAATCTCTTAACAACTTCACATGATAGGCTAGTTATCTCATGGGTGACCATCTCAGAGAAAAGCCCTATAGTCGCATCAATAAAAAGCCCAACTTATCCAATCGAAGTCAGAACCTGAAAATCAAGATGTCATACTTTCATAGGATACGTAGATCCACCTAGTCACAAAACAACTTTGTTATGCAAAATATCAAATGAGCATTCAAAATTGAGAATTAAGAATTATAAAATACCCAATGGACAGATATTTGCTTAATAGTCATATTTTGATCCCAGTGTTTCTCACATGGAATAATGTTAGGATTGTGCTTGCCATTTTATAGATGGAGTTTATATAATGCATATGGCAATTTGCCCACATTCATAACATTTTATAGAACAGAAAAATCCATGTTGTTTGACAAACTATATATATTTGCAGAAGAATGAATCAATATTGTTTTATCATACTAATGGTGCTATAAGTTGTGTACGGCGCTCACTTTGATGTTAAAAGTTTCTGTCGAATCATTTAAGTGCCAAAAAATTTGAAAAACGTTCACTTTGGTACCAATGCCGATCTGATCGGTTGGAAATATGACGTGGCCTTTTTTTTTTATTAATTTCTTATGCTGATGTGGCTTGCCGGAGTTTCTATTGGATCACTTAGGCCTTCAAATGACGTCGTTTTAGCATCCTAACACCAAAACAATGCCATTTTGTATCTTTCACCCAAATTCAAAACCCTAAATTCCCACATGACGCCGTTTTATGTCGTCTTCTTCCCCAAACAGATCCAGCAACACCAACAACGTTGAACCAGCAACACTAACAACGCAAAACCAGCAACACTAGTAATTTTCTAGAAAAGAAATCACGCATTCGCCTCCGCCCTCTCCCAGTAGTTTTCCCCCATTTTCAATCACCTTATCAACTTTTCAAATCCCCGAATCTCAGCCCCACCACCGCCTTTTCCCAAGGAATATCGTTGGGTGCAGAGGAAACACGAGCTCAAAGAATCTCCAAAAGCACAAGCGATCCGGTCAATGGTAACCGCGAAGATCTGGAATGCCACGAAGGTTGTCGACAAAGCCAGCTACTACGAAGGTGGTGACTGTGGCCCCGCCATCCCCTCCTCCGCCCTCATCATCGACATCTCCCTCTCTCTCGGGATTTTTTGTTCTTTTTTTTTTTATTTTTTTTTGTCTTGCTGTGGCAAGCAACTACGATGGAGGTCGAGGGATGGCGGCTGAGCGACGGTGGCCGAGGGACGGCGGCCAAGTGACGATGGCCGAGGGACGGCGGCCAAGCAATGGCGGACGAGCAATGGTAGACAAAAAAAACCCTAATTTCAATCTCCAAATAAAATAAAATAAAAACGACGTTCAGTTTTTGTGAGGCTATCCATGTAGGATGGCAAAATGACTTCGTTTTCTTAAGGAAGATGGAAAACAACGTCGTTTAAAAGGCTTATCGGTTTTTTTTTTAAATATAAAAGCCATGTAATCATTTTGGCCGGAATCTGTCGTCGGTGGCACCAAAGTGATAGTTTTTCCTTCGATTTGGCACTTAAGTGATCCGACGGAAACTTTTAGCACCAAAGTGAGCGCCATACACAACTTATGGTACCATTAGTGTACTTATCCCTATTAAAAAGTATTAATTCCTTGGTTTACAAAACCATATAAAAAAAACACCAAATTGATTCAAATCAACAACCACAAACATCAATTACGGCTGAAATTGGAAACATCTACTAAAAGTTTAAAGGCTGAATTTTCATATTATCCACATCAGCGTCTCATGCAAGGTAGTACGACTAGCATCCACGTTAGTGATTTATAGCCATAATTGGCCAAATTGACTATATTGGCAAATTGTTGAAAGGCTTAAGATTAAATTAGCCAAATTGAAAATTTTAGAAATAAATTAGTATTTGTATAATAATTTATCACTTTTTTGGTAGTAATCCCTTATGTGTCTACTTTTCTATATGCACTTGTCTACATTATTGATACATATTTGATTCATTATTAATTGTGTCATTCTTTAAAAACCCAACATAACACTTTTATCAAACGAGTCGCACAACATGATACATTTAAGATACAAACTCTTATAAAAATATGGTCAAACGTGTAATAGAGTGCATAAATGTATTTTACCAAATCGCATTGACCTGGTTAATATGTTTACTCATTTAACTAATAGTGTCTTCTCGTGTGATAGAAAAATTGAAAAAGGCCAAATAGCAAAGAATATGTTTTTTTATTTGTGTATAAAAGGTTAATTTGTTTTTTAATACGCTTACAATCATATGTCCTTTTCACATCATGTTAATGAGGGCTTAATTCCCTAAAAAAACTCCAACTTTAGGTCCAATTTCAAATTTGCCCCAATTTTTTGTCTAAAAAGAATCACGAAATTTTACTTTAGTCCAAAGTCTACCCACTTGTCCATAAATTGTCACCAACTTCTTCAAAATTATCAACATTGGAGCTAGTTAGAGGTTTATTATCAGAACATGAATCTTTATCAAAACTCTCATATTCGTATGAAACAACAATAGCCTCCTTATATTAATAATATTAAAGAAAATACTGGCAATTTTTGGACAAGGGTTTAATGAGAGCAAATTTGGACTAAAGTAAAAGTTGGTAATTTTTTCAGGATTAATATCCTAAAAAATCTCAAACTGGCACACTTGTGATAAATTTATCTCAAACTAATTTTTTGACATCAAAAATCCCAAATTGATACACCTTTGATAAATTTATCAAAAACCGGTACACTTATGACAAATTTACTCTCCATTAGTTTCGTTAAATTAGACTAATAAATTGTTGAATTGGATTATATATGACAATTGACTGTTATACAAGTTTGAGATTTTACTCTCTGTTTGTCACAGTTATACTATTTTTGTGATTTTTTGTGGTATTAATTCACCTTAATGGATGGTATATTTGTCATAAATGTAAGTTTGAGGTTTTTGATGGTCGAACAAATTAGTTTGAGACAAATTTTTCACAAGTATACTAGTTTTGGGTTTTTTATGATCATTTGGAATAAATTTATCACGGGTGTATCAATTTGAGATTTTTCATGGTTAAAAAATTAGTTTATGGCGAATTTATCTTAAGTGTACAAGTTTAGGGTTTTTCAAGATATTAATCTATTTTTTGAAAGATAAAAGAAAATTTGGAGTAGAATTGAGATTATATTTAAAGTTTGAGGTTTTTATGGAATTAGGCCTGTTAATTAGTTGTGTAAAAAGTTGGCCATCCAACAAAGTGATGCAAAAATCCTTGGCCTGACTCTTTTTCTTTAACTAGGACCCACTCCATCTTTTTTATTCTTTATTCTTTTTTTCTTTCTTCTATAGCTTAGATCCGTTTATATTCGTTTTTTTTTTTTTTTTCTTTAACTTAGACTCATTTATATTTCTTTTTTGTCTCTTTTCACGCAATGCTCTTAACTTTTAGGAGATATGTGATTCGAGAGTAACGCTTTTTCCTTTCAAAAAATAAAAAAAAAAAAATTGGCAGGAATCTATAAGTCACTTTAGTGTCCTATAATTGATGCATAACTTTTGGCTCTTTATTCCAACAAAGCGATGTAACAATACTTCACCTAACTCTTTTTCTTTAACTAGGGCCCACTCCATCTTCTTTATTCTTTATTCTTTTATTCCATAACTTAGATCCATTTATATTCGTTTTTTTTTTTTTTTTTTTTTTTTTGCTTTAACTTAGACTCATTTATGTTTCTTCTTTGTCTCTTTTCATGTAATGCTCTTAACTTTTACGAGATTATGTGATTCGAGAGTAACGCTTTTTCCTTTCAAAAAAAAAAAAAAATGGCAAGAATCTGTGAGTCACTTTAGTGTTCTATAATTGATGCATAACTCTTGGCTCTTTATTCCAAAATAAACTTCTTGAATAATTAAATTAATAACTTACGTGATTATACCTTAAAATCATTTACCATTTTCCTTGCAAAGTTTGGAATCAAGTCGGTGTTTTAAGCTTGGGAAAAGGTTGGAAAATTGTATAGGAAATTCTAGTATGCATTCGTAGATTTCCAATGTTTAACATTAAGAATTCTATAATTGCGAGAGAGCCTTAACGAAATAAACTTGCAAAAATATTAAGCAATGTCATTTCTTCCTCAAACCTTCTTTTAAGATCATGTTAAATAAAGAAACAAAAGAATGAAGTAAATTCTCCATCTTGCATTTTTTTTAGTTTTTATGGAATTATTTCTAAAACCACTCTTAGTAGTATACATGGATGAAAATTCTGTTTAAATTATTCGAACAAAAAAAAAAAAAAGTCTATCCAAAGTGGGTACAACATGTAGAAATGATATGCATGCATTTTTTTTTTTTTGGCAGTTCAAGTGAATAATTACATGTACGAAACTTACTTGAAAGATTTTCCCTATCCAACATTAATATTATGAGATTAGTGTCCATATCGGCAGATTTTGTTAATGCTAATTAAGGAAATGATGATGTTGAACACCTAGTTCAAGTAACTAATCGGACCAATTGTTTTGCAAACTTTGGGTGATTTAACGTGATTACAACAAGATGTGTATATTTGGATATTGAGATAACTCCTTATTGCATGAGCTCAATTTAAATAGGCTTTGTCCGATATGGATGATTGATATAAAGTGGGACGTTCCAAGAAGGCAAATATTCGGACTGGACCGTTTTTTGGAACTAGTGGGTTCTCTTTCATCACTCTCTTGCCTTTTGTCCATGTAGGGCAATATATTATTGTTCTTTTTCTTTTATCACCTTTTCCCCTCTTTAAATGTAGATTTATTATTTAATTGAATTGAAAATTTTCTGTTAAAGTGTAGTACTTATTACTTATTTACAAGTATCTCACAATGGCAAGAGAAAAGTATCTTATGTGTGAATGATGCTTATTGCTTTGCATTAGGTTCATGTTTTATCATTGAATTATTCCTTTCTCGATTCTACTTGCACATCCATCTATAGTTACTTGAGTTTCAAAATACGAACTTCAATTTGTTGTTTAGTGAAATGTTTAGTGATACCATATCTAATAAGACATTTGATATTATTGACGAACAAGATACAATATAACAAGTCATATGAGTGTGCTTTTGAAGAAAAAGTAGGTGTTGCAACCCTCTGGAGGTGAACTTGAAGGAGCTTGACAGATTGCCAAGTGGGCACGACTAACCCTTTTGCGAGGCGGCACTTCTGCCTAGCGCGGGCTCCCGATCTCAATTGCTTTTCTCAAGTTAATTATGACATTTTGTTCTTCTTTAGGAGCTGCCACTAACTTATTATAAGCCATTTAGAAGCCAAGCAAAATGCAAGAGTTTGTTTTACTTTTGCAAATCAGAGATCAGATACAGATACTTGATTCCTTGATTGTGTAACGCCCAAGATTAGTACCTTCTCTCTTTTAATGGGGAAAACGTTTCATGCGATCCTTTTCTTCATTTTTATATTTTTCTAAAACACGTATACCTGAGTTATCATGCAAGGAGAGCTCATATGACAAAAATTAAATAAAGCGATGAGCAAATCATGACAATATAATCACAGACAATACGATATGATGCAAATATGCGGTTATGGCATATAGACGATGCAATCATGTGAAGGGGACATCCCGAGATAGGTCGAGACCCTTACCGAGGCCAAATAGAAGCTTTAAGCTCGTTTCCAGCCCCTTAGGCGGTATAGACAGCAAGTTTAGCCGTCCATTCACCCGCTAGATGGCGCCGAACAAACACAGAAACATCCCGACATATCTACAGGCCTTTGGGGCTGACAGAGACCAACCCGAAACACATCAAACGAACGCTCAAGAGCCATAAACATGCCATACTATCCACGGTTCAGCAAGCCCAAGTCCGAACCGAGAAGCCCCTAGAACGAAGCAAACGCGTAAAATTAGAGAACAACCAAACAAAATGCTAAAAAAGAAAAAAAAAAGTGTCATTGCTATGAGGAAGGGGAGGTGTTTGGACCAGTTTTGATACAAGCCTACTTCAACCAAGACACACACTTGACGTCAAGGATGGAATTATATAAACTCAAACGCCATAGCCGAGCTAATGGACCAATAGACCGAGGTAATGAGCTTGTGCCGCCCATGAGAGCCAGGCAAGCTTCCGTACCTCTGCCTTCAACTACGGTCACGAGAGCGAGGCAAACTCGATCCCTAATTCTTATAGAATGCACGAGAGTTCTATGGAAGGGGAAACTGAGGTATCCATAATCTACAATGCCTCTAGTAGGTTCTAAGTACAGAAGAAATAGAACCAGAAAAATGGATGCAAGATAATGTAAAGTCGCTGATTTTCTAGGGTGCAAATTCGATCCCTGATTTTTATTAAAATTCATGAATAGCGTATGGGAACGGAAATTTAGGTATTTACAAACTACAATATATCTAGTTTCAAAATGCAGAAGAAATGCAGCAAGAAAAATGAGTGCAAAATTATGTAAAATCATTGTTTGTGTTTAAGGGTCGAATTGTGCCGTTATCGGTGAATCCGATCCCTAATTTTTGGAAAATTCAATAAGGTTCTATGAGCGAAAATTTAGGTTTCATCAGTAGGTTATCCCTCCATATCAGGAAAATAAAATCCTCTTAAATCAACTTAAAATTGAGAACATAATTGGCCAAATTTATGTTTATCTATGAGTTACGTTCAAAGGAGGTAACTGCGCTAGTTGTCTATCCTCATCTCTTTTGAGTATATAAAACTTAACGAATTAAATGGTTATATAGAGATTGCTCTCTTTGATATGTCTAATGATTTTACATTAATTCAATATAGATCAACATAGTCGAAGATTTCGATAGTTTTGTAGAATGTCAAATAAACATTCAAATTGAGAGCTAACAAAATCATGTACTACCCAACAAATTGGCTAAATAGGTACACATTTGGTGAAGATACAACGGAATCATATTGGATCTCAGTGTTTCTCACTTGGTATAATGTTAGGACTGTGCTCACCATTAGAGGTGAAGTCTTATACAATGCTATATAATCAATACAGATGCATACGCACGGTTTGCATGCGTTCGTCATAGTATATTGAGCCCAGAAACCGGAAATCCATGCTATTTGACAAAGCCCTATTATTTGCTAAAGAATGGACTAGTATAGTTTAATCAGATTAGTCATAAAATATTATAAAAGATTAATTCCTTGTTTACAGAATCATATAAAAAACGAATTTGATTCAAATCACAGAGCACAAATATCAATTTGACCAAAATTAAAATTTAAGGATCATTGAACATTGATTAAGAGTTCAAGGACTAAATTCTGGTAGCATCTCTTCTTTTATTAATGCTAGAAATATATGAAATCAAGTTGTAAAAGAGGTTGCATATCTGTATTGAATATTTAAAAATGATTCACTCGTTAAAGGAGCTAATTAAAGTTTGTCGTTTTTGCTAGAAATCAGTGTATCATTTGTTGTTCAATTTTGTAAAGTGATGCTTATGTCGATCTCAGAGTGGATCCTTTTCTTCTAAGGAGTGTGACAAAAATAAACCTCGCTGTCAAGGCAATGACTACTTAGGCCCTATTTTGTAATATTTCAAATAGTGCTTGATTATATTCTTTTGTTCCACAAAACAAAAAAAAAATAGAAATTAGTTCGGTAAATTTTTTGTTATCGAGAACAAAAATATATATTTTTTTTTGTTCCCGAGAATAGATTTAGAACAGAATCAAAAAGTAAAAAAAAGTAACTTCTTATTCCCAGGAATAATTTCAAGAATCAAGCTCAATTTATTCTTTTTTCTCTTTTCTTTTCTTCTTTTCTCCTTCTCTCTTCTTCGTCCTCCTCGTCAGTAACTAGCCACTACCACACTAGGCGAGGTCCGACGAGCCTCGCCCTCGCTTGGCCACTAGTGAGGCTTGCCGCTAAGCGTGCAAGTCGGCCTCGGCCACCGGTGGATGGGCAAGGCTCTCCTCGCTGGATTTAGCGAGCCTCAACCTTGCTTGGCCATGGGCGAGGCTCTCCTCGTTGGATCTAGCGAGGCCGAGGCTCGCAATGTCGGTCGCCGGCCACAAAGAAGGAAAAAGATAAAAGATACAAGATAAAAGATCAAAATAAGAAAAAAATATAATAAAAGTATAAAAAAAATTAAGAGTCTCACCAAACGCATTTCTATCCAAAGAATAAAAATTTTAGATAGTTACCAAACACCTTCAAATACTCAGAAACTCATTCAGGAAACAAAATAAGAAAAACTATTTTTGATAAAAAAAAATTGTTCTCGGAATAGAATGATTACCAAATACACATTTATTACCCCTATTATACAAATGCCATTCACATACCGATCATACATTGAAAACACCAAATTGCCCCTTCTTGCAAATTCATTTTAGCAATTTTCTTAGGGTTGGCTGGTTTTTATTATTTTTAGTTGGTTTTTGAGTATTTTGGGCGGTCGACATTATACTTGTGTATTGTCCCAGATAACTAATAAGAAGTTTATAATCTATATTGATAAGTTTCTATTAATCACTGGCATGTATGGAATGATTTTTACTTTTTTCTTTTTTCCTTAATTTAAATTTTACAGTTCATGCACTTTTAACTTTTTCTTTTTAAATCCAAGACTTTCCAAATTTTCATAGTACTCAAATGTTAGCTCAAAGACTCACATTTTATTTTATTTTTCATAATTTCCTGAAATTTTATTGATATTTTAAGTTTTGACTGGAAAAGTAAAGAGTGCTTTTGAGCTTTATTTAAATCCAAACAAACGTGCACATTTTTAAAACTAAGTCGGTAAATGTTCAAGCAAATATATAAATTACAGTTTACCTTTTTGCGACATGCTCATAAGTTCACGTGAGTGCAGTAAGGATAATACGTTGGTGATTTCGATTTATACTAATGAGTTATGGATCAACTCGTATATTTAGTATAAAAGGTCCATAGATACTTTTGTCAAACTGATAATTGCACATAGATGAATTAGTAGATACCATTCAAATAACTTTATTAACTATCCAAAAGTATGGTAAATTCCATTAATATGATGATAAGTTCTTCATCAATGCCAAATATTATTAATACCTGATGGTAATTTACTCCTTTCAAATTTTTACGTTGTGTTTTTCACCATTAAAGTTGATTTAAGAGAGGGTGATTCATTAAAATCTAATGGAAATTACGCACAATCGGAAGAAAATCTCGTCTGGCCCGGGACAACGCTTTTGATAATGCGGGTCCAATCCAAATCCAATCGTTCTGATCGCATTGGGTTTACGGACCTGGGTCTAGGTGAAAATTCTGCTAATACTAGTTGCACCCATGATACAGTTGCAAAAGATAAAGCCCTGTGGTTGATGGAGTAAAGCAATAAAATAAATAAGCAGCTAAAAGTCGATTGTAAGTAATGTATATATATTATCCAGCTAACTCATGTACAGGTCAATGCAAAGACTTATAGTATTATATCTATATTGAATCGGGATGAATCAAACTTTCAAACTTGCGAACAAGCATGGTTTTTAAGAAGATGTCACAATAATCCTGAGTACCGAGCTGAGAATGGTCCCAATGCATTCTTAGCTGCAATTACTTCGTTGACCAACATTTTCCACTTGGAGTCATCTTTCTTGCTTTGGTGCTGAATCTTCACTCTACATTGCCTGGCAAAAGCAAAAGAGACACAATGTATAGCCATCAATTTCCCAACTACAAATCAGTTCAAAGAAGGTGCTGCTCTTCAACTCTACACCCCATAAAATGACTCAGCCCCGACATGCATCTCGCACAATCACTTAATTTTAAATCATTGAAGAATCACTAGGGAGGAAAAGCACTCTCGCCTTCAAAATTTTGACTCATCAACCAGTTTCTTTGAATCGCCGTTGGACTTTTTGAAAAGAATTCCACCGTATAGAAGCCTTGCCATAAAAACTCTTAACAATTCTCGATGCAATGGCAAGCGTGTAGTCCCTTGACCTAGCATTAGGACAAAGCATACAACTCTGTCACAAAGCAAAAAACACTCACATGTCAATTCTGAACAGAGTACCGGTTTATTACCAGCAGATGTGGAAATTCACAACTTGTCACCATCCATCAATTTGAATCAGTGACATGTTTAGTCCCATGTCCTTGTGAGACTTTACTTGGCAGGAGCTCTTATTTCTAAACACTTATTTCTCAACATCATTGTACCTGGTATCGTCTAATCTTTGGTTCATCTCATCGTGCAGTGAGACTTTTTCACAAGCAGTAAATAATTGGACTTTGCAATGCTGATACATGTTTGGTGGGTTAGACATCCCGTAAGTTCCTAACTAGACTGATGTCCCCGAGTTCCTCTTTTGCTTGGCAATGTTGTCCTGCTTTTCGAGTGTCAATTTCAGTCCCCCACTAATTATCATTCAACCTGCGAGTAAGCACTGCCGTTCGCTTCAGTCACTGGAGAAGTGTATTCAGGATGAAGTCTGACAACTCTCAGCATCCGTACGTTCAAGGACATGCCATGCCTCTTCTTCCATGGATGGGATTTTCGAATCCTCAATCCATCACTCAAGGCCTCAGGACGTATAGTCAATGTAAAGTAGAATTCGTTTGACACCCGTTATAATGGTATCAAAATTTGCTAAAAGAAAATGTAACACACATGGGCCACTAATACCTCACTCGACCAGAGTTCAGGTTGCATCACATGGGCCACAACTTGGACATTTATCAGCGGTTCATCTGGATTGTTAAGCTCTGTATACAGGACACAGCATTTGAGGCAGAGAAAGTTGCCAACATCTGCCTACATCCCAAAAAGAATATCCTTCATCTTATGATCTTCCACTTAACAGATCCATAATTTCACACATACATACAACTGCAAGAGTGAAGGCTCAAGTATGACAGTCCGTGCTTATAGAAGACTGACACCAGACATTTCATGTAATCATTGCCACAAGTCCACACTCAGCAGCTAAGTAATGCAACAACAGCACCTAGACATAGAAATACATCATGCACTTGATGAGTACTTACAGGTCTCAAGAATTCAACATGGTCAACTTCAAAGAACTGGGACGCCACACCAACAAAGGCATATGTGGTTGAAAAGGCCAATTCAAAAGCCCTTCGCATTTGAATCCTCCAAATATCCTCCCATGAATATTCCTTGGCCGTGAATGGCATACTAATGAGTTCTCAAAACAAGTGTCACCTATCAGAATGCTACCACTGTCTTTCAAAGCTGGCATATCACAGAAGATGTGACCTTCGGCAAGTAAAAGCTTGGAGACTGGACAAGTCCTCCACCTTAGTGTCTCTGTTACGTTCTTCTCTCTTCTATTTCGTCATTTTACTCCTCTTTTCTGCCTCTTGCCAAAGTAACTTTTCTCTCTTTAATTCTGGTGAGATGGATTTAATTGGAGCTGATTTCCCAGTTCTAGAATCATGAGCCACAAATGTCAAATTGGCAGCAAGTCCAACTGAATCTGAGGAATGCCGGAAATCTGCAAAAATTACCATTTTAAGGTAAACAGCATAATAGATCAGTAATGAGACTATATCACGGAAAGGATAACTGCTTGAAGATTTTACATTTTAGTATTGTGCTTGAAAACATGTCAAAAGCCTTAACAAACTACCAATATTTCTTGGAGAGGATGTTGAATTAGCAAGCTTTTCTGTCATTAGGATGGGTTTGATTTTTTGATTTTTTGATTTTTTTTGGTAATAAGAGAATGGTGAATGGCTAGCAAATTAGCAAACTTTTCCATAGTTTTTATGAGTAGAGTAAAGAAAACATGCAAGAGTAAATATGGTTTGCAAAGAATAAACACACATTTAAGGCACAGCCATCAAAGTGACGCCATCCTTAGGATCAGGAGTAACGTGAATCCTGCAACTGCTTAGTGGCAGCATATGGAAACGTGTATTCTCACCCTATAAGCCAATAAAGCAATCATCAACTTGAGGGGAGGAAGTAGCATGCTATCATCAATCGGAAGTACCATTTCATATGATACCTTCTACGGACTGATTTACTTCCAGTTGGATCGCCATTAATGAGTGTCCAACCCATGTAACAGTTCACGCTATTTGCAAGTCAGGGTCAATAAGGATTGGCCTCTTGAGAACTTTTCTGTCTACTGAAGCAATGCTGGTCCAAAAGTAAAAGGCTGAATAAAATGGGGATGTTCTGTTATGCACAATTCTATTGATGACTTCCCACACCATATGAACTATGGCTAATGACTAGAGAACTTAGGCATTCTGATTGCAGAACTTGATATGGACAAAGATTGATGACCAATTTAGTTACGCACACATATGAATGATAGAGACAAAGTACTTCTTACAGCAAAGCAGCAGCAAGTTGTTACAATATATTCTCTAATTACCAGATGACCAATTCTAGATTATTCAAAGGAGGACTTGACATTCAAACTACAAGTAGCGAAGTACTGGAACTGATTACCCCATCGACTAAGCACCAGCAACTGTCAGTTTTATATCAGGAAGTTATCAAAGCACCACTTAACTGTATTACCTAACTCTAGCAGTGTCAATGACATCATATGCAATTCATCTTCTGTAGAGAAAGCCCACAGGAACTCTCTTTCTTACAATGACGCGGTATGCATTGTGAGGATACAAGCATTAGGCAGGGACAAAAACGCTCAAAATTCGGTTAAAACCACATTTCAACCATCGAACCATCATTCAAACCGAGAAATTTAAGCGGGAGAAACATCGCAGAAAACAAATGGCACCACATTCAGAACCAGAAACAAAAGCATCACCATCCGATAGCCGTTCAAAGCTCAGTTCATTTACCTTATAGCAGCATATAGTCCCAGCGAGAGCATCGACATCTTCCACCAGCTTCCCCATCCTGATCTCCTTCCAAGGATTCCTACACTGATCTCCGAGCAACATAATCACTAGAAAACTCGTAGAAAACACTCGTGCTGTTCCTAGACGGACTCCTGGGTACCAATTCGCTCTCCGGCGACGCAGCACTCACGGTCGCACCCACATGGCCGACCTCCTCGAATGTCTCGGAACTCGCTTCCCACGAGGCGTCGGTGACGGGTGAGAGAAGTACGCACCGGGCCACCAGCTGATCGGCTTCCGAATCGACGATCCGGCGTCGATGGGCGGAGCGGCGGCGGAGGCCACCGGAATCGCGCTTGCCGTCGAAGCGGATGCTCCGTCGTCCGTCGCGGTGAAGAATCGGGATGATGCGAGACACGGTGGACTACCAATACAATGTACGGAAACGAAGATTTGACAAAACAAGTAAAAATTATTAATTTAAGAAATATTTTTGATAAATCATATAACTTATAGTAAAAACAAAATCAATGAATTTTATTTCTCCTTCGCTTAAACAAACCAGCTTGTACAATATATGACAACACCGTTAAGAAAGTCATTTGTTGAGAGAAGAAAATAAAAGGTTGAAAAGTGAAATTGAAAAAGATAAGAAAGGAGAATAGCAATTAAAGTGAACTCTTTTTAACATTCTAAAAAAAATAAAAATGGACAAGAATCTCTGTTTCCTCATCATCATTATCACCGTCCATTCTTTGATTTTCTTCACTTAAAAGTGGGTGTCCACGGGTCCAAACCGATAAGGTGTAAAACCAACCCGAATCGAATCCAAACTAAAAAGAATCGAAAATCCAATTTGATTCAATTTGATTTTCTTATTTTTGCCTTGCTTATTGGAGTTAAACTGAATAAAGGATGAGAAAGAAGAAAGATTTTAAGTTGGGCATTTAAGTTTTGTTGAGAATTTCAGTTCGACTTGGTAATCGAACCGAATCAAAAAAAAAAACAAATGATTACTTTTCGATCATTTGAATCGAATAAAAAATGTACGAAATTTTGTTTGGTTCGGTTTTTCAATTCGGTTTTAACACCCCTGGACTCCACCATCCATTATTCCAAGAAATAACTTGAAACAGGAAATGAGATGAGCACCGTAGGGTCCTTCTTCATTTCGGTATTTGAGGGGTTATGGTTAGAGGTGAATGAGGGATTTGCAATAGATTTTGTTTGTTCATGAGCCTTTTGCCTGTGTAGATTTAGTTGGCAATTTTTGGTTTGTCTTCGGCTTGATTGAATTACGATTATCGATCTTCCTTGTTTTGAGTAGAGGAAGCACCGGTCGAGGATTAGGAGGATGAGCAGAGGAGGAGAGAAAGGGTCAGCCACCACAAAAACCCCCGTGAATTTCCCGAAATCCATTCCTGGGAGACCGATTGTCGTCAAACCGAATTCTGGTGTCGATCATCAAGGTACTTCTCTCAACATGATCTCTCTATGTGTTAAGGAGAATTCTTCAACAAAAAAATTTGCTCGATGTAGCTTGATAATGATGAGTTTCCAATTATTCCCGTCCTCATTTTTTAGTATTGTACTGAATTCTATGTGCTGTTAACTACTTGTCTCGGACTTTAATTAGTCGGGAATGATCTATGGGGGTTGAGTTCTCAATAGCTCATATGAGATTAAATGATGATCACACAAGATGCTCGTTTTGTTTTCAGAAAACAGTAGAAATAGGGATCTCACACATGCATATTCTGCTATTCAATCACAAGATACCAAAATCTTGTGATGTCTGAAGTTGTGCGGCCCTGCCTGGATGGATATACGAACATAGCAATGGAACTGATGGAAGACTACGTCAAAAGGGCATCTGGAAAACAAGTATGGTGATGCCTTTATTCGAGGGAATAACGTTAATGTTGTATTCATAAATTCCGATGCTTTAGTCATGTCTTTTCTGACTTGGACCTTTAGTAGCCGGTATGACTTATTGCAGTTCTGTACATCGGCACTTCAAATCGGACCTCGGGCAGGTGGGGCTTAGTTATGTACCATAGCTGGGTGGACTGTAGCATGGTGGAGTTACGTAGCCGTCATCTTTGTTGGATACATTCTGGATTGCCAGTTCATGTGGCTCTACAATTGTGGGAAAGTGAAACATATTTCCAAATTTTAGAGCTGATTTGTGATTCTTACGTATAATCCTGCATCTCGTGGGATCAATTTGTGAATTGAATTGCTTGACGAGGACTCAGTGATGCCCGAGCTCTTCCTAAGTTAGCATGTCATCGTATGCATCTATCTGGCTCTCTATTTGTTTGTTGCCAATTGGCTTTATGCTGTCCTGTTTGTGAAGAATAGATCTTCGTCCTAAGCTTTTGGAACTTACAGCTGCTGAAGTATCTTCGTCCTCGCGTGAACTTAAGCTGCTGGTATCTCGTACTAAGAGAAATGAACTCGGTTGCTCCATGTAATTAATTTTCTCTTGTTTCTTTCCCTTTTCTAGGCCTGATGGAACACGTTCGACCAATGCCGCTAGTTCTACCCAATCGAAAGAGATTTCTGTGTGCCTGTGTGGTGAAGAATTTTAGGGGTAGTAGAATTTCGGCTTGTTAGATTGTGTTTCTCCTCGCTGCTCGAAGTTGCAGCATCCTCGGGTGGAAGGGGAGAGTAGGGTACACTAGGGTCATTGCACTGACAATGACAATTAAGCCTCAAGGCTCTCGTTCGTTGAAGATAGAGAGCTTCTGGTCCTTGCTTCTGGGAAATAATTAGCTTGAAATGGCCCAATTTCCTTGGAAGTTACCAGCCTCTGCTCTCCATCGGGTATCTGGCTCTTTGTTTGTGTATTGTCAATTGATCTCCTCATACCCAGGAGACTTTTAACGTAAAAACAACTGCATTGTGTTTGCATACTTGGTATTTATATTGCTCTGCCATATCATTTCCTATTAGGTTTGCTAAATATGGAAGATTGTTTAATTTCATTGTGCTAATCCAATATTATTTAGTTTCTTACTGTTCTCCCAGTAGTCACGTGCAAAGTTGAAGCAATGACTCATTTTTAATCTTCACAATCAGCAGTAATATGAGTCTAGATCATCACAACAAATAAGATAATAATCGATTTCCATACTAGTGCATATCCAGATTTAGAACAATGCTATTTTTCGCTCAAAAAAAAAAAAGAAAAAAAAAGACATGAGAACAAAACATATTCGAATTGATTGAACAAAAGATGCATACCTGCAATGCTTTCCGCTCGAACTAGGAGAACGACAACGAAAGCCGCGATTCAAACTCTTCCTCGAATCTGGCGGAGAATAGGGAAGAAGAGAGTGATGGAGGTGTGACTGCGGAATGGTGGAAGGCGACGTCAGTGGCAGTTCTCCGGTGACAGAGAGAGTCTCTAAGAACAGCCGCCATCCATCAGGCGCACGTCTGCTCGTCCTCCGCCGTTCCAAGAGAGCACGAGCGATAGAAATCTAGTCAAAAGAGGGATGGGCCCAACTCCTTTTTACATAGTGGACCAATTAAGATCAATTCCGTCCATGGTGTTTAAGTTCAATATGATTTCTCATCCAAATGGGCTATTTTCTTCGGGCAGAGTTCCATTTTTCATACAAGTATGCTATTTTCTTCGGCAGAGTTTTTTTTTTTTTTTTTTTTGTATTTTCCTTGGATTTATTTATTCATAATTGTAATTGAAAAAAAAAAATACCTAAATGGCCGATTTTGCTTGGATTGCTGATTTTCGGGCGTCGACACCTGTCGCTAAGTTTTATTCTTCAAGTCTATTAGTCTCGCCTGCTGCTCCTCCCATGCTCTCTTTTGCTTCATCCCGTCTCTGGTGTCAATTCCTCGTTAAGGTAATTCTTCCTCTAGATATAATAAAGGTACTTGGGGAACAAAATTGCTGGAGTCGCAAGAGAAGGAAAGAGTGGATTCTTGTCCCATTGATCAATCCCCGCGACGATCAGCACTTCTGCTCCGAATTGGGTTAAAAGGCCGAATACTAGTCACACCACCCTCCATTCGACCATACGTTATAAAAGGTCGGATGAGTGAATTTAAAGTCAAATTCGATCCTAAGCTTATACGTAGGACATCCATGAAGTCTGTCATTTGCAGTGTGATAGGAGCTTGCCATGTGGCAATTTCATTGTCACGAGGCGAAAGTGCTCGGAGAGGCAATTTTATTGATAACAATAACAAAAGCAAACGGTCCAAGGGGAAACGTTTTACATGGAAAGAGTACAGGAACATAGTTGTTCCGTACGTTATTCTGCATAAGCAAAAGTTCAGGGAGGAGGGCTGGGCTGACACTAAGCAAGCCCTCTTTATTCATTCATCCGGCGGTACGTAGAGCACTCAGTACTCACAGAGCACGCTCTCGTCATTGCTCGACTAATGTGCACCATGGCAACACTCGAACTTGACAATGTTGTTCATCATGCCCGGGCAAATCGGGCACTTCACATCCTCTGGGATGTAGCCAACCATGTTCGGAATATAGAAGTGGTGGCACCTCGGGGGTACGTATAACAGGTCAAACCTCTCCTTGAAGACCATGTCGAACGTCTTCCCGTTCACGTTCACGTGCTTCTTCCACGTCTCGTACTGCACCAGAACCATTGTGACGTAAACGTGGGACTCGTTGATCACGACCCGCGACCCCTTCGTGAGGACAGTAAACCCGCCGTCCTTCTTGAAGCAGGTGTAGAGCCTGAGGATGTCCTGCATAATGGGTTCGTGCAAGTCCCCTCCGATTTGTAGCTTCGAAAGCATGCAGCTCTTGAGGCGGTTCCAAAAGAACTGGGATTTGGTGACATTGAAGGCGACGATGGCTTTGTCGTCGATCTTCTTTAGCGAGTCCTCGATCACCTGGATGGTCTTGGGTTCTTCCGCTCCATACAAGAAGATGTACTTCTCAGCCTTGATCTGATAAGAGACAACGTCTTTGTCAATGAAAAATAACTTATGCTCATTTTTCATAGATCTTTTATGTTGTAAATCAAACTATACAACCATCTTACATTCTCAAATTTTTTGTACAAAAGTTCCAGTAAAGCCTATACCTACTCAAATATGACATGATTATTGACCGTTTATATTAGTAAAGAATAGACGAAACGACAATGTAGAATAGTCTTCTATAGTTCTTGTCTTATCCCAGGTATGTCTTGCAGATTCTAAGTTTGAATCAAATCTTCTATTGCTGCATCAATTTAACTAAATTCACCTTCTAATAAGCAAACTTAAAGATCATAATTTCTTTTGACACCCACATTCGTGCACCCTAGCTGTATAAAAAAAGCAAAAGGGTAAAAAGAAAAGTGAAGAAGGAGAACAAAAACTTACAGCTTCCTGTATCCCTGGAAAGATGAAGTCAGTCGCTAAAAGCTCAAACCAGTTAATGCCAGGCCTCTTCCAGATGTCTGCTGCTACTGCACCGGTGAAAGGGAAAGCATCCTTCCCCCAAATTCTAATCATGCTCATAGCATTTTGGTTTGAGACTCTTCCTCGTGGATCCAGTACTGTCACAATGGCGTCTTGCTTAAAATGCCACTTCTCTTTAATGATTCTGATGGCCACCCGGTTGATAAGTTTTAGGGAGTGCACCGAGCACCACGGCATTTGCAACTGGAGGTTCTGGAACCGTTTGATGACGTCCTCACATTCTTGTTCGATGATAGGGACCCACACGATCTCGTAGCCCTCCTCATGGAACTTGCACTCCTCGTAGATCTTGATGAGGATCGAGAGGTCATGAGAGGTTAATTTGAGGTCCGAAATCAGAAGCAACACATTCTTCCTCCGGAGCGACTCGACCTTATCCTATAAAACAAACAAGGTGAATTATAAACATTGGTGCATCACGTGCTCTTTATTGATTGCGCAACTCATGGAAACTATTTTTGTGTTCGATTCCAACAAATGTATGAGATGAAATTCTTGGAGAAAGATAATCTTACGACAATGGCATGTTGTGCAAAATCTCGATGTATTGGACTCGAAACATAGAGTGATGTTAAACTAAGAAAGCTGGAGACATGAACCCTTGCCTTCTTTGAGCCAATGAAGAGAGGCTGAGGATCATCCTTGATGTAAAGCAAGGCCTTGATCAGCTCCACGTTATCGGTAGGGGCATTAATGATTCGCAGCAGCCTCTGATACTCCTTAATTTCCTCTGCATCATGCCAAAAATAAGTTTACCAGACGATTAGCCCAATCTATTCAGGGCTTAATTAAGTAGAAAAAAAAAGAACATATTTTACCCTTTTTTTGTGAAAAATCTTCGTAATGTTGTTTGATATTGTGGTGGACCATGTTCACTTTCCGAGCAAAGGCAGACAGATCTTTTCCCTTGTTGCTGAAAAAACAACAAAAAGAAAATCCTCTTAGAGGCATGAGTCATTCCAATTCATGCATATTTGTTCTCATCGAGCTTGATCTTTTTTTTTTTTTTTTTAAATCTAAAACTGCTTCTTGCGCCTTTTCGGAAACATATCAAGCAATTCGAAGTTGAATTCTTCTTCTACAAGAAAGAGTTCTTTGCTCTCGTGAAAAACGAAAATTTGAAAATGAATCTGGCTAAGGTGCTGTCCTCTATCATGTAGTTTATTAATTGTAATTAGAATAGCTTAAAATAATTTAGACCATTAATCATTATCTACCATAATAAAAAAGCAAACTCTTTCGGAAGAAAAGAAAATAAAATAAAATAATTGTGCCTAACTAGTTAAACATACTCATCGACAATGCTAATGAGGCTAGTGAACTGAATAGAGCAAGCAAGGATGCTGATGATGATCTGATAAACGCTGCTCGCAACATCAATCATCGTAGATAACTGGGGAAAATCTTTAGATTCATGCTCAAAATCCACAATGCATTGGGTCATATTCAGGGTGGTCTTGATCATTTCGTTGAGAACACTGAAAACTGAGATCTTTTGCAGGTCTGAGGGCTTGGTGATTTCAGGCAACCCCTTCAGTATGGCCATAGATTCCGCGAGCTTGTCTGATGGTTCAACCCGAGCAAGTCGCCAAAAGTCACCGTAGAATACAGCAAGTGATGAAAGGGCAATCAGAGCCTTATTAACCCATGAGAAGCTCGACAGCTGGTGAAAGAGCGAGACCAGTGTTTGGCGCAAATTTTTGGTGTCTAATGCCTTGCAAGTGAGCTGATGACAGGACAACAAGTTGATGCAAGAGATCAGTTATTTGCAACCTCCAAACAGCAGGCTAGAATGCGAACATTTCAGAATATTAAAGCTTCATATGTTTAGTTTAAGCACATGCACACGGAAAAACTAGAAAACGAACAAAAACAAGTAGACTTGAAAGAAATCAGTTACTGCGAGGGAGAATATGAAATACCTGACAAACCACTTCGTTGATGGCTGCTAAAGGTGGATTGAAGCCCTCTTTTAGAGGCTTGAAATTGTTGTTACTGATCAAAACAGTAAACAAGAAACAGAAAACCAGAAGCTATAGATTTCTTGAATAAGGAAGAGAAGCACAGAGAAAAACAGAACACACACTTGCGTACGTCTTGTGCTTAAAAAAAAACTGTCGAGTACAACCACTAAATACAAAGCAAAAACTGCTCACGTACGTGCAACACATAACTGCACACAAACGTGCTATTAACTTCCTAGAAAATAACAAAAACACTAAATACATAACAAAATGAACTTGGCTGTTTTTTAATATAAAAAACAGAGTAAAACAGAGCAGAAAACAGAACAGAAAACAGCAGAAAAACAAAGTAAAAAAAAAAAAACAAAACAGAAAACAGCAACTAAGACATTATAATCCAACAAACTCCTCCTTGGATCAGTTGTTGCTGCATACTCCAATTTTCTTTCTTAATACTTCAAATCTTCCAACTTGAAGTGGTTTTGTGAACATGTCTGCAAGTTGATCTTCAGATCTGCAATAAACCAGCTTAACTTCGCCACTTTGTTGCACCTCACGTAGAAAGAAGAACTTAACCTTGAAATGCTTAGTTTTGCCATGAAAACTGGATTCTCAGATATTGCTAAAGCGGCCTGATTATCCACATTAATTTCAATGCAATCACTGGAATTCAACCACAAATCCTTAATTATCTTCTTCAGCCATAAAGCTTGATTTGCAGCTGCAAAAGTAGCTACTATAAACTCAGCCTCTACAAGTAGGCGAGCTACAATCTCTTGCTTTTTAGAACACCAGGAGAAACAAGCAGAACCAAGACTGAAACAATACCCAGACGTACTTTTCATGTCATCCACTGAACCAGCCCAATCACTATCAGAAAATCCTTGTAAATTAAACTTCTGACCTTTCTTAAACTTCACACCAAAGAACAATGTTCTTTTGAGATATCTCAATACCCTTTTTGCTGCAATCAAATGTAACTGACTAGGACTACTCATAAACCTGGATAAAACACTCACAGCAAATAGAATATCTGGTCTGGTTGCTGTAAGATACATGAGACACCCAATCGACTTCTATACATAGAAGCATCTACACGCATCTGTTCCATCATTCTTCTGTAGCTTTTCTTTAGCATCCATAGGAGTGCTTACACTTCGACAATCTTCCATCTGAAACTTCTTTAGAATTTCCTTCATGTATTTTTTCTGATAGATGAAGATCTCATATGAAGCCCGTTTGACTTCCAAACCCAAAAAATAAGCCATCTTTCCCAAGTCTGACATCTCAAAAACTGCAAATAGATCTTGCTTCACCTTTGATACTGAAGCCTTCAGGTTGTTCAACAAAAATCTCCTCCTCAAGCTCTCCATTCAAAAATGCAGACTTGACATCTAACTGAAATATAGGCCACCCCTTCTCTCGCTGCAATAGCTAACGGTAACCTTATTGTATCAAATCGTGCAATAGGAGCAAATGTTTTAGAATAGTCTACTCCCCATATTTGTGCATAACCTTTCACCACCAATCTAGCTTTGTGTTTATTGACAGAACCATCGGGACTAAGTTTTTTTCTAAACACCCACTTAACCCCAATCACATTCTTATCAGATGGCCTGTCAACAAGCTCCCATGTGTGGTTTTTCTGGATCATTGCAATCTCCTCCTGCATTGCTGCAATCCACCTCTGATCCTCCTTAGCTTCCACAAAGTTAGATGGTTCGAGCATTGCCACATTGCTTCTTTCATAGATTTCAGCAAGGGACATTATGCCCCTCATTGGTAAATCATCCACACTGTCTTCCAATCCATCTATAACTTCATCAACCTCTACATCTGTTGCAGGTTGTTTTTCGAACTGCTGCTTTTCTACACTCTTTCCTTCCATCCAATTCCACTCATCTTCCTCTAGAAAAACAACATCTCGCTTACAGTCACCTTCCCTGTCATAGGGTGAAAAATCCTGTAAGCCTTTGATTGGAGACTGTACCCGATGAAGATTCCAAGCTATGCCTTCTTATCCAGCTTGTCCTTCTTGACCTTAGGAACATGAGTGTAACACAAACACCCAAAAACCTTCAAATTTTTTACATAAGGTTTAACACCATACCGACTTCAAAAGGTGTTGACCTCTCTAAGGCCTTTGTGGGCAATCTGTTTCAACAGAACACCGCAGTATTAGCCGCTTCAGCCCGAGTAACTTCTTAGGCAACATCTTCTCCGCATCATACATCCGGCCATCTCCATAATACTTTCGTTTTTCCTCTCACTGGCCCCATTCTGTTGAGGTGAATAGGGAGCAGTGAACTGTTGCACAATTCCTGCTTGCTCACAATTCAACTTAAACTTGTGAGCAGTATACTCAGAACCATTATCAGACCTGAGCATTTTAATTTTCTTTCCACTTTGATTCTCAACTAAGGCTTTCAACTTCACAAATACATCAGCAACTTCAGACTTGGCTCGCAGAAAATAAATCCAACTCATCCTAGTCATATCATCAGTGAAGGTAATGAAATACCTTCTACCATTGAGAGAAGACTCAGACATAGGTCCACATAGATCTGTGTGGACTAATTGCAGCTTTTCACATGCTCTCCAGCCTCCTCATTTGAAAGGAAATCTGGCTTGCTTGCCAAGAAGACAAGTTCTGCACTGTGGAAATTCCTCCTCCAAACTTGGCAACTCATCTGCCAAGCTATTTCTCTGCATAAACAACATGCTCTTCCTGTGAACATGCCCAAGTCTTTTATGCCATAACTCTGCATTTTCTTCTTTGCACTTTAAAGCCATTTGTTGCATCTCTTGTGGCTTGAACATGAAACTCTTGTCCTCCATTGGAATTCTTAGCACTTCTTTGCTATCCGCATTATTGATAAGACATTCCTTCCCTTCGAACTTCACTTTATAGCCCTTTCAACTAATTGACCAACACTTACAGATTATGGTCAATATTTGGCACAAAAAGAACATCACTGATCAACTTCACCTCCTGATTTCCTTCAATAGCCACTGTACCCTTCCCTTGCACTTCGATATACTGTCCGTTGCCAATTCTGACTTTGGACCTGACTGACCTGTCTAGACTCCTAAACAGCTTCGAATTGCTAGTCATATGATTGGTACAGCCACTATCCACCAGCCATGCATCATTCCCAACAGAGGATTTAGAAAAAGAAGCTACAAACAAGTGCTCTTCCTCAGTTTCATTCACTGCTACCTGGGCTTTTCCTGCTTGCTGGTAATTTTTATTTTTTTTGCAGATGGCTTCCATGTGACCCAACTTGTGACATCTTCTGCATCTAGCATAAGGCTTTCTCCAACATCTAAAAAACTGATGATTAGTTCCACCACGGTATTGACAAGGCTTTTTGTTCATCTTCCATTTGCTAGACCCACCAGAATTTCCTTCTTTGCTACAAACTTGGAGTCACCGGCATTTTCTCTAGACTGAATCCATTTCTTCCCTTTGCCTCCATCATTTGACTTCACTCTAGCTTGCAGCGCACCCTCTACAAACTCTTCTTTTCTCATCAGTCTTCTGTGCTCCTGTGCCTGCAGAGCATTTAACAATTCTGCAAGCTTTATATCAGCTAAGTCTCTTGCATTTTCCAGAGATGCTATGGTGGCTTCGAACTTCTCCGGAAGAGACACCAGGATCTTCGAACAAGCCTTTCATCCTTCAAGTCAGTCCCTAAAACTCTGATTTTTCAGCTATCCCAGCCAATCTATCGAGTACTCCTTCACCGACTCTGAATCTTTCATCTGTTGCCTCTCAAACTCCCTCAAGAGATTCAGCACCTTCATGCCTCTTATCTTCTCATCTCCCTCGTATTCATCCTTCAAGAAATCCCATATTGCTTTTGCAGAATCACATCTCATGATCCTTGTGAAGATAGTGAGTGAAACAGCAGCGTACAGGCATGACTTTGCCTTGGCATTCCTTGTGATTCTCTCTTGATGGTACTTTATCTGATTCAAAGTTGGATTGTCTGGAAGTGGAGCAACCTCATAATCATCCTCCACAGCTTCCCACAGATCATGACCCTCCAAAAATGCTGTCATCTTAACAGCCCATGCTTGATAATTCTCTCCAGTAAATACTGGAGAAGCCATCGCAGAGAAACCACTCGACCCTGTCTCCATCACCCTTTAACTTCTTTACACTTCGATACTTGCTTCACTTCACAGTCCCTCAAGATCATTCACACTCGATACCACCGTTGTTACTGATCAAAACAGTAAACAAGAAACAGAAAACCAGAAGCTATAGATTTCTTGAATAAGGAAGAGAAGCATAGAGAAAAATAGAACACACACTTGCGTACGTCTTGTGCTTAAAAAAAAAACTGTCGAGTACAACCACTAAATACAAAGCAAAAACTGCTCACGTACGTGCAACACATAACTGCACACAGACGTGCTATTAACTTCCTAGAAAATAACAAAAACACTAAATACATAACAAAATGAACTTGGCTGTTTTTTAATAAAAAAAAACAGAGTAAAACAGAGCAGAAAACAGAACAGAAAACAGCAGAAAACAGAGTAAAAAAAACAAAACAGAAAACAGCAACTGAGACATTATAATCCAACAGAAATCAGGGCTTCCAGATCCCTGAGCGCCCTACGATGAAGATCACTTTATTCTTAAAAAGGCTAGTTTTCGCTATTAATCTAAGTCAGACCCAATACTCACGAAAGATCTCGGTATGTCAAGCCATGATCAATTATTTGACCAACAAAAAAAAAAAAAAAAATCCATGATCAATTCAGGGAGCAAAGTTTGGTGTAAACCATTGTCAGTTCATACAAAAAACGAAATAACTCTTCTAACCAAAGGATATAAAGAGAGTAGTTACCGTGTAATGCACATGATTATAGGGCTGCAACCTAATGGCCAGAAAATCTCCTCCGGCCTAATGAGTCGGAAGAACAATTTTCGGTAAGCGTGGACAAATGCTATTCATTTGCAAAAGCACTAGTCATTTGCATAATTTGTTTAACTCATTTGTTACATAACCTCCTATCTATATCCATTGATTGGGGTAGCCGGTAAATTTTTCTAAATTAAAACTCTCATGTCAAGACGATGAAAGTGGTGTGTGTGAATAATGGTTTATGCATACATCGAATCATACAAAAATAAATAATAATAAAAAAAAATGGCCTGACAGTAAAAAGCTTGAGCTTAAAGTGGCCAAAAAAAATTGTGACAAAAAAAAAAAAAATAAAAGATCTATTAAAAGTATTGTCTTGTGTCGCTTGACAATTGAGTTATGTTCCTCAACCTGATAATTTAAGTTTTTGAGTTGAATTTTTTAATGTATCCCTTTATCGAAATGCATAATTACTTGGATTAGTGCTTGTTTAAAGTACATGAATAATGCAGCACCTTCTAACCCTAATTGTTTCACCTATCTGGTTCTCCGTCGGCAGCAGAGCAACCAGAAAAGCACGCGGGGCCCGTGTAGGTCATTCAATGCACTATCGCCTCCAGGAACGAGGTTTATTATACTATTGCTTAGATTAGTGTTTTTTACAGTTCATGGATATTTTAATACCTCTTTTGAGGATAATTGTTTCACCTTTCTTGTTCTCCTTCAGCCATTGGAAGAGCAAAGCAACCAGAAAAGCAAACGTGGTCCACGTAGCCAGTTTAATATATTATCACTTGTAGGTACGAGGTTCAATGTGGATCAGATTCTTACAATCCCAAATCTAATTTGACTTGTTTTTTTTGTTTATTACTTATCTAAACAATATATATCTTTCTCTCAACGTTCTCATGAAGAAAAAGCATAAGCTGATCGATAATCGTATCATCACCATTTCATTAGAAGTCTTAATATTAAAATGGTTTCAGCCACCTCAAAAAAGGGAGGAGGTTTGTTTATAAAATAGTCGAAAGTATATTATTAAATGAAAAATCATTTTCATTTTATGCTCTATCAAGATTATCGCTGCAAGGAATAATAAGAAAACGTAAACCAAATAAGATTGGAATCCCAATAAATTTACTTATGAGTTTTTATCCACTGCGCCCCAACTTCGTTTTTTCAAATGACCATCAATAGTTTTCTTTTTTAACTAAGCAAGGAATTGAACACAAAAGAAGTATCACGCAGAATGAATGTAATCACACATGCAAAATTCAGCAAAATCGGAGCATACACTATTAGGGTAAAGAAAAATGTCCACGTGCAGTCTAACCTTAATTGTAGGACTATAACAACTAGCCTTTCACTGACCATTAGATCAATGGAAGAGAAGGTCATTAGTGGAAAGTGTTTAAACACTGATGTTATATGAGCAATTATTCCACAAATTGATTGCATTACGTTGGCGATTACCTTAGGATTGACGATGGAGTCGACGATAGCAGTTGTTCCTTGAAGGGTGTTCTCGACGAGATGGAAGAGAGACTGAACATCCACGTCTCCTTCCTCAGGAGCGTGAGTGTTCACCATCTCCTTCATGAACTTCTTGTCGTCGAAAGAAGCAAGCAGGTTGGCCCACATGCTCTGGTCTGGCTTCCCTAGGAGATGGTTAATGAAATTGTCCATTTTGAATCTCAGAGAGAGAGAGAGAGAGTGTGTGTGTGTCTAGGGTTGAGTGAATGTTTATAAAGAGCAAAGAAGGGAAGGAAGAGGATGCAGTGGTGTGGTGTGGGGAGAACTAAAGGTGCATGCACTATTTATAGTCGTGGATGTGAGAAAGATGAATTATACATAGATGTTTTGGTAAATGGGGAATGGTGAGATAGTAGAGTCAATATCTCTAATGCTCTATCTCGAAAGGAGTAGTACATCACCGCAACCTTATCATTAATACAAATCCATAATAAAGCTCTTCATAAAAAATAGATATAATGTTTTTTTTTAATTTCTAATAAAAATTTATTATTAAAATGATGCGTCAATATAATTCCTGCCCTTACAATGTCATAGTTTTCAATCTCTTCTCAATTTTACTACAATTTATGTAAACTCATAACAACACCATTTTCTAATATCACCATGACAAAGTTGAATTTAATACAAATTGATAATAACTCACGATATAAATATATATGAGCACACAAATTTCTCGATTGATTTTGTCTTAACCCGAGACAACGCTTTTAGGTTGGATTTTTTGACAACTTGCTTGGATTGCTTCATCTTTTTTCTTCCTAAACAAACGAGGTTACTTGGCCCTGGACTTCAAACATAAAAACATTTTTTTCTTGCTTGTTAGTTATAATGGTTTCCCATGTGCCGAAAGTCAGTCAACAGTTCAATAATCTTTCACCGAATCACCAAAGTAATGGAGAGCCCATTCTCCTAACCGTGCGGATGGGTTATTCAGTCATAGATCATTTTGGAAACGGAGAAGTGACGTCCTTAGAAAACAACTATCACCGAGAGATGCATGTCTACCTAAAAAGAGCAAACGAGATGATGTCATGATTTTGCTTAGTTCAAATTTATCGCTCCTGTAATTATAAAACTTGTCGCAATTATGGGTTAATGGTTCCACAAATATGAGCATAACAGATATGACTCTTCTGTTCATATCCTTTTAGTTTTCTGTAGCAATTTTCTTTGCCTTTACAAAGACGTGTCTCTTTAGTGATAAGAAGTTGTTCTCGAGGTGCGCTAGTTCGAGGAAAAGTTTGATTGAGTCCTTTATATTTTACTTTTTTATGGAAATTGATTGATTGAGTCCTGTTTGTGTAATGATAATGCAAACAGGTTCAAGGCATTTTATCTTGGGAGGCATAGTTCATAAATCTACAAAATACCATTAGCATAAACTAATTGCCTTGGTGAGGCCTTGGTGAGTTTCCTTAATCGGTACCTCACCTTCTCTTTAATTTGTTACAATTTTATAGCAATCAAGTAAGTCTAGATTTGGGGTCTTTTTTGCATATATTATATCGGGGTTTCACTTCCCTCAAGTTGCGATTGTGTACAAGTCTAGTTTCAAAGGATATTGGAGGAGTTTTGTGAAGCTTGCGCTCTCAGGTGTCAAATCCGTACTCGTTCAATCTTGTTACTCTTAAAGGCGTTGATGTTGGGGATGTCGAACCTAGACGCGTACTGTTGAAAGGTAAAGCATAGCAATAATCGGAGGTCTCGATTTGTGCTCATTATTGAGGAGGGACTTGGTGATCGCTACCAATTTTGGTTTGAAGAAATAACAAATATGCTCTTTGAGCATGTAATCCCTAACATTGTTTTGATAATTCATATTGCTATTTGAAGCTTGTTTTGTTTTAAATTATCTAGGATTTGTATTGATTTGCAATTGGACTGCGTTGTTTCTCTCTTGTATTTCTATGGAAATGAAAGAAGTGTTATTTTGACAAAAAAAAAGAAAAGAAAAGCAAAAGTTAAGAATATTTGAGTTGTGTTAATGCTTTTTCAGAGTTATTATTTTTGTTTAATTTTATTGGTTACAACAAATAGTATTGTATTATGCGGACAACAAAACTATCATCTCAACTATCAGTCAACAGAGTATACATGTATTTAAAAATTTTGCTTTGTAGACATTACAAGGAAACCTCATAGATAGAAATTTACAAGTGTATATTGGGAAGCATCTCTTCCCTCAATGTAATAATGAATATTTCTTACTTAATTATTAGGACAAACGGAGCGATCGGTTCTTCCTTGCTTGACCCGGATTCAGTGGATCATAAAATGCTCCGACAGTTAATTAACACAAAAATTTTCTTTTATTCCTCTAAAAGAAAAAAAAAAAAATAAAAAAGGAAGAAAGATTCCCCCCCTTCCTTGCTCAGGCCAATGCATGTGATCTAAATATAAAACTGACAGTCAACGTACGTACTTGGGCCTTTGTGGGCTATGATATCTCAATATAACACTAGCTTAAGAAACCAAGGTGTGAATCATGTGATGCATCTTTATTAAATATATAATCACGACTCACATGTTCTAAGTAATTAATCAAAATATGTTGCATCATATCTTCTATGAATCGGGATTTCATTTGTTCAATCTTGTTAGGCGGTGCTCCTTTTCTTATATGGGAAAATACTTAAAAACGTATCTTACTGTTGACCCAATGACTACTTACAACATCTATTTATGCAAACACCATTTATATATTTCGAAGCAAAACCCTACACCAAAAAGCCTAAGTTAACTCTCCATGCATACTCATTTTAGCATCTTGCTTAGGATTTAAATGATTTGGTTTTTAATTGGCATTGAGTATTTTGGATGGTCAACTTTGGATTTGTGTATTGTCTTGGATCACTGATAAGAAGTTCTCAATTCGTATTGATTTGTTTTCATCAATCACTAATATGTCTAGGATGACTTTTATTTTGAACTTTTTGCTTAATTTAAATCTTGCACTTTACACGTGCAATTTTTTTCTTTCATAGGAACACGAACAATTTTTTTTTTCATTTTTTATTTTTTCATTTTTTGGTATTTAAATAATATTTTAATCTCGAGGAAAGTAAAAAAATAATATCTGCTTGTATTTGAAACGAAACAACCATGCACGCCTTTGAAACCGAGTCGATAAATGTTCAAACAAAGTTAATATGTTACAGCTCACTTTTGCACGACATGCTCATATGGTCACATTAAAGTAGTAATTTTCACATTTGTATTTGTCTTGCAAGACAACAAGTCGTTGATTTCAATTTGTACTGGTAAATAGTTCATTCATATTTTACATTATTGACTCTGATATTATTATAGATTGGTACATAGTCATATCACATGGTTGATTGCTCATATGCATTAGTAGATACCATTCAAATAATTTTAGTAACTATCCAAAAGCTTGAGAGATTTCATATGACGATAGTCTTTAAAATGTGCATATTTAGATTGCTGCTAAGTTCTTAATCATACCGACTATTATTAATTCATCATGTTACATTATGTCTCTCAAATTATTAGGTTGTGTTCCACGGCCCTATATGATTTATTGGATGTGAATCATAAAAATCAAATGGAGATTATGACTCAGACGGAGGATTTTTTTTTTTTTTGGTCTAAACCCGAGACAACACTTTTAGGGCCTGTTTGGCAACGTGCCAAACAGTGCCAGATTCTGATTTTTTATTCTTAGAATCAGTTTGGGACGAGAATCGCGTTTGGTAAAATTTTTGTTCCTGGGAACAATTTTGGACAAGAATTAAGAATAAAAAAAAATTGATTCTTTGTCCGAGAATAAAAAAAAGAATCAAAATGGTGAAACCCTCGCTCTTCCCTTTCGTCATCCCGGTTGCCGTTCGCCACCGCCCGCCGCCGTCCCCTGCCGCCGCCGCCATTCACCACCGTCCATTCACCACCGCCCGCCGCCATCCGCCACCGGTCGCCGGTCCGGCGAGGTTGTCGGAGGCTCGCCAAGCCGGAGCGAGATCTCGGCGAGCTCGTCGGAGGCAAGCCCAACCACCGGCGAGGCTCGGCCTTGCCATTTGGCAAGGCCCAGCCTTGCTGGTGGCCAAGCCGGCCTCGCGCAACTCCACCGAGGCCGGCCTAGCCACCGGGCGGGGCCGGGCGAGCCTCATCGATGGCCGGGCGAGCCTCGCCGGCAGCTAGGCGAGGCTCGACCTCGCCAGATCGAGCGAGGTCGAGCCTCGCCAGTGGCTAGGCTCGGCCAACGAAGGCCGACCTCGCGGTCGGCGACGCTCATCGGAGCGTCGCCGCCCGATGAAGAAAAAGAAGAATAGGAAAAAAAGGAAAAAAAGTAAAAAGTAAAAAAATTATTTAAAATTTATTTTAAAATCAAAAGAAATTAATTTGGAATAGAATCAATTAACACGGTATCAAACGCAATTCTATTCCAAAATAAAAAAAAAAAAAATTGAACAAGTTACCACATGCGCTTTTTTTTACTGAATCGGTTCCAAAGGGCTTGAGAATAAAAAATAATCATTTACCCTATACGGGTCGTCGAATCAGCTCCCGGGAACATAATCGTTACCAAACGCGCCCTTTTAATTGCGTAAGCCCAACACAAATCCAGCGCCTCACCGGATTTGACACACATTATTGTAGATGCTCTAAAATCAATTGTCCTACCACTTTTTTGTTTTGCAGCTGACAATGCCATTGCGTTTGTTACTCAAAAGGCGAAGACCATATAATCAAGTCAGCTACCGGTCTTATTTTATTACTGTCCAGATCCAAAGTCTTAACTTCACTGGCCATTGTCCGTCCAAGTGGCATTTAATTGCACATCAGTAAGTGTATCACAGTGCATGCGTTCGCAAGACGTCGAGAGTTTGATGTCATACAGCTGACGGAAACGAGACAGGCACTGCCATTCCGTGTCCTCCTCAACAGACAGGGACCATGCCATCAAGTCAGATGCACATGCTTTCACATGCTTCGTCTGCTCAATCTTCTTTCTTCCTAAACAAATGAGGATCGTTAGCCTTGCACTCTAAACATATAAACGTTTCTGTTTTTCCAGCTTGTCCGTTCTAATAGTCGGACAACCTAAGTTCCTGACCATGTGGATGGGGTGATCAGTCATAGTTCATTTTGGTAATGGAGAAGTGACGTCCTCAGAAAACAAAATCCTCACGATCATCGTCGAGAGATCCATATCAACCTGAAAAGTGCAAAAGAGATGATGCCGTGTTTTTGCTCGGTTTCCATTTGTCGCTTCCCGAAATTATAAAACTACCGTCTCAATAGAGTATACATGCATCAAGGAAGTAATACTTTGCAGGCATTATAAGGAAGCCTTTTAAGTAAAAATTTAGAAGCCTAGTGTAGTATAGAGCGATAATTAAAAAGTGTACATTGGGAAGCATCCCATCTCTCGATGCAATAATGAATTTCTTTTTACTTAAATACTAAGACAAATGGAGCGACGAGTAGTGGCTCCTAAAAAACGCTCCGACTTCACCCCTACCTTGTATTTCACATGTAAGACAAGAAATTTTCTTTTATTTTTTAAAAAAAAAAAAAAAAAAAAAAGGAAGAAGGACGTTTCCCTTCCTTATACAGGCCAGCTCTTGTAATCACAATATAAAACTGACAGTCAGTTCAAGTATTCAGGCCTTTGCAGGTCAATGGGATCTCAACATAAAACTCGTTTATGAAACTGAGTTGTAAATCATGTTATAAATCAAATGCCTAAACTTGACGCACGTATTCAACTAGTTCATCAAAGTTTGTTGTATCATCTCTTCCATGATAAGTGTATCATTTGTTGTTCAATTTTGTTGAGGGGTGCTTGTACTGATCTTGGACTGGGTCCTTTTCTTATGGGCAAAACACTAAAATCATATCTTGTTATTGACCCAACGACTACTTACAACATCAATATATATACAAATACTTTGAATTGAAAAGATCAGGTTGTCCCTCCTTGCAAACTCAATTTAGCATCTTGCTCAGGATTTGTGTGGTTTGGTTTTTAGTTGGTTTTGAATATTTTGGGTGGTCAACTTTGAATGTGTATTGTCTTGGAAATCTGATAAGAGTTTCTCAATCTATATTGAAATATATGTTTTCATCAATCAGTACTATGTCCCTAATGACTTTTATTTTTAAATATTTTGCTTAAGTTTAATCTTCCGTTTGCACACTTTTAACTTTTTTTAAATTCAAAACTCTTAAAAGTTTCTTCGTACTCCAACGTGAACACATAAACTCACGTATAATATTTTCAAAACTTTCTGAAGGTTGAATAATACTTTATGTTTTGGTGTAAAAGTTAAAAAACAAACCTATTTACTTATACGTAAATCCAAATAAACATGCACGCCTGGAAAACTGAGTTGATAATTGTTCAAACAAATTAGTAAGTTAAAATTCATATTTTTGCAACATCGCTCATAAGTTCACATTCCGTGAGTAAGTTTCATGTCCATACGCATTGTGTTGAACAGTGTCATCGATTTCGATTTTACTGATAAATTTTCATCAACATCGTATAATATGACTTCGAGATTATAGAAGATTGATAAATATTTTTATTACATTGGTATTTGCCTTACGCATTAGTAGATACCATTAAAATAACTTTGATAACTATCCAAAAGTTTGGTAAATTTCATTGATATGATAATAATATCTGAAATGTGTATATTTAGACTGCTGGTAAATTTTTAATCAATACCGGCTATTATTAACATGTCATGGTAAATTATGCCTTTAAAATTATTACGTTGTGCTTTTCATCATTTAAGTTGATTTAATGGAGTGTGATTCATTAAATTCTAATGGAGATTATTGCGTAGATGGAAGAAAATTTCTTTGTACAAATCCTATTCCTCTCATCGCATCGGGTACACAGATCCAGGTCTAGGCAAGAATTCCCTATATAGAGAGCATATTTTTGGCGATTGCAGCCAGCAGAATTTTGCTAATACTAGCTGTACTCATGATGCGATTGCTAGATGGAGTAAGGCAATCTGATCCCCAAAAAAGTGGGTTAAACTCAATTGTAAGTAATGTATACCCCTCATTCAGCTAACTCATGTACAGGTCATTATAAATTATTATAGTATAATTTAAGACTACAAGTTCCCAGCAGTCTTTTTTTTTTTTTTCTTTCTTTTCCTTTGTTGTGACGAATGAAACTTACGGACAAACCTGATTTTTTTTTCTTAAGCGCATATGTATATCAATCACGATAATATGAATTGAATACAAAAAAGAATAATCCTAGCCAATGTCAACAGCCTAATAAAATTTTGAATGCGTTTTAATTGAGTTGTTCAACATGATGCAACAATTCATGTTAAATAATTCTTAGCCATGTGCGCAAATAGCATACTTCGTCACACCTACCATAGAGAAATCATTCAAATCATTATTGAAGTATTATTCCTTTGTTGTATAATCTCAGGTTTAAAATTGAATATCCCCTCATAAAACGGCGAAATCGATGGGTAACCAACTAACGTAGATTTGACTTCATTTGACCAGACGTGGCGAGGGGGATTCCATTCTTGATGTGCTTTTTCACACTAAAACAATCATCAAGTCGATGAGAAAGACAGTTTCTAGTCACATGCCCTAAAGAAAAATGGAAACTTCCTCGAGAAAAACTAAATCACTCATTCCATATTATTTATTTTTTGTGCGCTAAATCATTTTAATGACAGGTTCTTCTGTCTGATCTGACAAGTATTAAGTTTATTTAACTAAATTCTTCTTCATGATCTCCAAGGTAGGCCTTAAATATTTGAAAGAAGTAGTAAACACACTTCACCACAATGCTCTCGGCAAGCTTCGCTTCTTCATCTGAATATCCATCCCCTAGAACATTAACGGCTTCAACATACTCACCATATAAGATCTCCATGAGCCCATAATCCACTTGTAAGAGCATCGATCCCTTGAGCCTCTAGAGGCTCGAAAGATTAAGGGCTAGTAACCCATCCACATTTTATATGATTGCGGCAAGAAATACTAGCAACATTGGGGTTGCCAGCAATTTGTCGCTAGTGAATTTCTACACAAAGACATAGATGGCGGCCTTGAAGATGAGATTGAGTAGGTGCCGTCCCCAAAATAAACTAACCTCCATAAAAGGTAGTAATGGTATCCGGACCCCCAAGATGTAACAAGAGAAATGAGATCCAAAATGCCCGAAGTGCTCTATCTACTTTAGCTATACATGCAAAAGAATTGCCTTGGTTATGCGAGACAAGCCCGGCTATGAATGCAACTACCCAGTCAGCTATCAAATAGGCCAACCACATGAGGACAAAGATGCTATGGTTCACTGTTTTCTTTGTGAGGGAGGTAAATATAATGAGAAAGATCTAAAGCGAGAGCCCCAGGATACCTAAGCCTCGAACGTTCCATTTGTTCCACAAATCCAAAATGAAGTGAGATATCAAAGTTATCCATGCACTCACATAAAATGACGAGTTTGGTGCTATAGTTAGATTCTTGGAGGGATCATAATAATCTATCTGGCCTAATAAGATAGTTTTCTTTTCTCCTCTGTTAGATTCTATAACATTAGCATTCTATCATCGTCATTCAAACAAGATATATGCATCATTAAGGGAAGACGACATTTTCGTAAGTAGGGAAATTAGGCTAATTAATGTGAAGGTGTAAATTGGCCTCCAAAGATGTATTTCGTAACTTAAACCCCAAGTAATATTCCTCTTTTTTGTTTTTTATTTCACAAGGATCTCACGAGATGTTCTTGTCTTAACTTGCCCATGACTCAGAAGTCACTTTTTTTTTTTTTTTTCTCTATTGACTTTTTTATTAGAGTTCGCAAGTCATGTTGGAGCGATACTTGCATAAATTAGCATGCTCCATCTCAGCCGTTGAATTAGGGGGGTTGAGTTCACATAACTCAAAGATTGAAATGAATTGGTCCCGTCATCAATTATTTATTTCTTGACTGTTTTCCCAAAAGAAAGATCCAAAGCTTTGATTGTGGATTTTGTCCGTGGCGCTGTTGGATTTGGCGGTTAAAACTTCCCACCACTAAAAGCACACCCTACAGAGGAGTCAGCAGCCATTTTTTCTCATTGAGCCAGCAAACCTTTATCTCGGAAAAGTTACTGTGCTTGCACTGGCCTGCCCTTTGTTTCCTCTATCACGTCGCGGTTCTCAAATTTATCTCATCTGCGTGTGAATTTCTTTTGCATGAATATTTACTTCGTACTCTTCTAAATATTCGGCATTATGTCTTTAAATAACTCTTATGAGCCTACGTTTCAATATGTGCTTACCTGCATCATTCGTACATATTTGACTCGTTTATCAATAATCTTGTATCTTTGAACGCCAAACAAGACACTTCTATTGAATTGTACAACATGATACGCTTAAGATATAAAACCTCATAAAAATATGCTTAAACCACTAACATGCCTAAATGTATTTAAACAAATGACATTGACAAAAATTAAATGTTGACTCATCTAATTAGTCATATCTATGCGTGTCATAAGCAAATTGAAAAGGTTATTTAGCAAAGAACACATTTATCATTTGTGTATAAAAAGATTAATCCATTCAAACTCAATTTGAGTTCATCTACATTACTTGTCGCATGTTAATGATCTGTGTCAAAAAATTGGCCATCAACAAAGTGATAAGAAATTCTTACTTAACCTAACTCTAATCTTTAACTCTTCAACATATTCTTCATGCAATTGAATTGAACTTCTAGCTCCTGCGGTAGTTTAAGAGAATTCAGAACAGAGAGAAATGGTCTCGTTTTATGTTTATTTTTATATATAAATCTGATCAGCTTATGGGTATTCGTTATTTTCAGTCAATTTTCACTAAGGGATAGAAGAGACCAGACAAGAAACAAGCAAGGGGGTTGTTGATTGTCTTATTGATGAGAGGGAATTTGGAAGTTATGTCAATGGAAGACATCGTCCTCTTCAAGTCTTTTAACTCTCTTTAGCAGCCAATTCTAGTTTTCAAGATGGTTAGTCTCAAGTAAAAAACATAAAAAGTAAAAAGGCAATCACATCGTCAAATTTCAACATGGGACTTTCAGAGTGAAAATGAACAACCATATTGATTAATTGGCTTCCATTTTAAAACTTAGATACTTAGTGAAATATGATCCAGCTTAATAGGCTTAAACTCTGTCCATTATGCCCCGACAAGAAGTAACAAAGGCAAAGAGACACATCCGTTGATGTTTCATCCCTCGCAAGAGCTTGGGCAAAACATTAAGAAAAAAAGGCCCTACGTTTCTGTATTCTTAATGAACGAAACTAAGTTTTTAGTTGGTGAATTATATTACCTGCTTATAAAAATAAAATGAAAAAAGAATTTAGAGTCGAGGAGAATATAATGACAAAAGGAATTGTTTACGAGCTGTGTCAGTAAATATATTGAAGTATATTCTATTGTTCTTTTTTCTTTTTCTTTTTTTTGGTCTGAAGTATATTGTACTGTTCGTCTTCTTAAATTTGGACCATTTCCTTATTGGGGATAATTGTCCAATAGGTCTTCAATACTTTGTGAGCATGTATCAAAGACATCGATTATGAGATCCGAAGAAACAGAAGAAATAAATCAATGGAAAGATCATCTTCTTACAAATATAGAAAAGAAGAAAGAGTTGCATATACAAAAACGTGAATCTAACCAGTTCATATTTCCCATATCGTTTGTCGACGTTAATGCTCTAAGGCATGTCTCTCCCATTTGACTTGTGGCAAGAGCTTGAGATATAGATTTAACTCTAGCCTAATAGTTCCTTCAAGACAATAACCGATGTATCATAACCGGTACGAACATGATAAGGACGAGATTCTATGCTGTATTAATCCAGATGTCTGTAACTGATTTTAGCCAAGAAATGTTCTCGAGCTTTTTTAACCTAGATAATTTGACCAGTAACCTAAAGAACAGAAGAGGTTTCACACAGAAACATGATGAATTGGTGTGTTTTTGCTATTCACTAATTTTCGAATAGCTAGACAAAATGCAATAGTAATGGATTAGAATCTATCATTCCGCAAACCACTTTATTCTCATGGGTTCGGACACAATGACAATGGTATCAAAAACACCAACTACACAAGTTTGTTCTAAAATCACCTATGGCCACAGGGCAACAATTTAATTTCGTGCCTCTATTTAACTTGTAAGACAAATTTCAGTGGAGGGCTTCACATGTGGGCGTGCAGTGAATTTATCATAATGATTCCTTGACCATGGTGTGAAGAGTGTCACATAGTGCTAATAAAGCTTGAAAAGTTCATGAAGTCCAGATTAAGTATTGCCTACGTAAATGTTCTCATGAATGCCAATTAAACCAAGAAAAAGTACGCATTTTGCTGGTTGTCAATGGGACTACATAACATTAACTGTCCTGACAGAATCAGCAAGATGATCAACTGCGGGAAGTACTGACCATCTTGAGGCTTTGCTTACCAGAACTCTTTTTAGGTCTTTTCATGGCCTTGTGCATGGTCTCGTTGGTATAGAACCAACATCATAGTTTGAGTTCGGTTTGATTATTAGAGGTAACTGAATAAATTTTAAGAGGAAATTGCTAAGAATGGGCAGATTGCACATAGTAGATTACTGGAAACTTATCAGGGAGAAATAAAATTGAAGGCTGGGTGAGCCGGGTTTCAACAAAAAATTCTTGCAAACGTCTGCAAGAATACTCTATTCTAACCTTTTCCATTTTTAAGGATAGAAATATGGTAAGCATAAGCAGTTCAACAGAGAATTGTCTCAAATAAATTGCTCATACATGCAACTAGATCTGGTGGCAATAAACTCCCGAGTTCCAACCCCAGATTATCAACTATTCTAAATCTGAAAAGTTGATGGATTACCTTATGAAGGATGCCAACTTACCAATTGCTTCCAAGCATGTTTTCCAAGCAAATTTCTCAAAAGAATTCCACCATAAAGAAGCTTATCATAAGAACTCTGTTAATTCTCGATGCAATGTCGAGCATGTAGTCCCTTGACCTAGCATTAGGACAAAGCAAACAACTCCGTCACAAAGGAAAAAACACTCACGTATCAACGCAGAACAGAGTACCAGTTTATTACCAGCAGATGTGGAAGTTCACAACTTTCCTGTCACCATCCATCAATCTGAATCAGTGACGTGTTTACTCCCATGTCCTTGAGGGACCTTACGTGGCATCTTCTAATCTTCGGTTCGTCTCATCGTGCAGTGAGACTTTCTCAGAAGTAGTAAATAATTGGACTTGCAATGCTGATACATGTTTGGTGCATTAGACATCCGTTAAGTTCCTAACTAGACTGATGGCCCCGAGTTCCTCTTTTTCTTGGCAATGTTGTCCGCTTTTTGAGTATCAATTTCAGTCTCCCACTAATTCTCATTCAAACTGGGAGTAAGCATTGCCATTCGCTTCAGTCACTGGAGAAGTGTATTCAGGATGAAGTCTACCAACTCTCAGCATCAACACATTCGAGGACATGCCATGCCTCTTCTTCCATGGATGGGAGTTCTGAATCCTCAATCCATCATTCAAGGCCTCAGGATGTATAGTTAATGTAAAGTAGAATTTGTTTGACACCTGTTAGGATGATAGATGAAACAACAACAAATTTATAAGGAGTATCTAAGACAGGGTGATCTGAAACCAAGTCTGACAAAAGATATGGTAACTTTACAAAGGTTCAGTTCACCATGTAGATAGGATTAAAGACAGGCTTCAGTATCCCCCAACTAGGTGACTAGTTCATTCTTGTTTCTCTATTTGAATTTTCTTATGCATGATCATTATGTTAAGGGATGGTAGATAGCTTGGGCCCAAAAGAAGGGGAGAGTAAAGATAGATATCCTTTAACCACAGCATCCTTTGAATTATGATCAGAGTGACGGTATCAAAATTTGCTGGGCCACAAAAAGAAAATGTACAATAGGGGTGACACATGGGCCACTCATATACCGTATCTTTATATTAAGGACGAGAACAAATAATTCACCAAAATGACCATGTGGTTCACTTGACCAAAAGCAAAACTCGGCAGCATTTGTCAAGAAACACAATTAAGACAAAAACACCATAACTACATATAATCCCCATTTTGAGGCTGAGATCACGTTGCATCACAATTCCCTTGTACATAAAAAAAAAAAAAATAAAAAAAAAAAAAATAAAAAAAAAAAAAGCATAAAATTGTCATTTCTCTGATTTTTTTTATGCTAGCTAAATCTTGCTAAGCTTTGACACCCATTCAGTGGTATCGATAGAACATAAACTGCAACCTCCTGGGCCACAACTTCAACATTTATCATGGCCGGGACTAGGAAAAGAAAACGGGTACAAATGCAAATCAGAAATGGGTTCAGCTGGATTGTCAAGCTCCATACACATTACACAGGACACAGCATTTGAGGCAGAGAAAATTGCCAACATCCACCTACATCCCAAAAATAATATCCTTCACATTATGAGCTTCCACCAAACAGATCCATGATTTCACACATATATATAAAACTGCAAGAGTGAAGGCTCAGGTACGACAATCTGTGCTTATAGAAGACTGGCACCAGACATATCATGTAATCATTGCCACAGATCCACCCTCAGCAGCTAAGTCATGCAACAGCAGCACCTAGACACAGAAATACATCATGCGCTGGATGAGTACTTACAGGTCTCAAGAATTCAACATGGTCAACTTCAAAGAACCGGAGTGCCATACCAGCAAAGGCATATGTGGTTGAAAAGGCCAATTCAAAAGCCCTTTGCATTAAAATCCTCCAACTACCCTCCTGTGAATATTCCTTTGCTGTGACTGGCATATTAACAAGTTATCAAACAAGCGTCCCTATTAAGAATGCTTTCTCTATCTGCCAGAGCTGGCATATCACAGACAATACAATCTTCGGCAAATAAAGCTTGGAGCCTGGACAAGTCCTCCACATTCGTATATCTGTTACGTTCTTCTCTCTTCTGTTTCCTCATTTTAGTCCTCCTTTTCTGCCTCTTGACATAGTAATTTTTCTCTCTTTATCTCTGGGGAGATGGGTTTAATTGGAGCTGATTTCCCAATTCTAGAATCATGAGCCACAAATGTGAAATAGGTGGTAAGTGCAACTGAATCTGAGGAATCCCAGATTTCTGCAGGAAAATACCAGTACAAGGTAAATAGCAGAATGGATCAGTAATAAGACCATATCATGGAAAGGACAACTTTATGAAGATCTGACATCTGAGTATTGTGCTTGAACACGTTGAAAACCTTGACAAACTACCAATATTTCTTAGCAAGAGGATGTTGATCAGCAAGCTTCTCCATAGTTTGGATGGGTTTGATTTATTTATTTTTATTTTTGGTAATAAGAGAATGGTGAATGGCTAGCAAATTAGCAGACTCCTCCATAGTTTTTATAAGTAGAGTAAAGAAAAATGCAAGAGTAAATATGGTTTGCAAAGAATAAACACACACTTAAGGCACAGCCATCAAATTGCCACCATCCTTCAGGGTCAGGAGTGACATGACTCCTGCAACTGCTTAGTGGCAGCACATGCAAATGTGTATTCTCGTCCTATAAGCCAATAAAGCAATGATCAACTTGAGGGAGGAAGTAGCATGCTATCATCGATCGGAGTACTGTTTCATATGATACCTTCTATGGACTGAGTTACTTCCAGTTGGACTGCCTTTGTTTCACATGATACCCATGTAACAGATCGTGCTATTTGCAAGTCAATTTCAATACGGATGGCCTATCGAGGGCCATTCTGTCTATGGAAGCAGTGGCTGATAATAGAGGCCTCACGTTGCCATTGTCGATGGAGCAATGCTGGTCCAAAGGCAAAAGGCTGAATACAATGGGGATGTTCTGTTACGCACAATTCTAAACTATATGAACAATGACTAATGACTGGAGAAATTAGGCATTCTGATTGCGGAACTTGATATGGACAAATATTGATGAGAATTTAGATATGCACATAAACGAACAATAGAGACAAAGTGTTTCTTACAGCAAAGCAGCAGCACGTTGTTCAATATATTCTTTAATTACCAGATGACCAATTCTAGATTATTCAAACAAGGACTTGACATTCAAACTACGAATAGCAGAGTGCTAGAACTGATTATCCACCAAGCATCAGCATCCGTCAGTTTTATACCAGGAATTTATTGAAGCACCACAAACTGAACTCTAGTAGTGTCAATGACATCCTATGCAATTCATCTTCTGCACACAAAGCCCATAATAACTCTATGTTTTACAATGACACAGTATGCATGTATTGCCTTGAAACAAGCAATAGGTGGGACAAAAACGCTGGAAATTCAGTTAAACCCACATTTCAACCATCGAACCATCATCCAAACGAGAAATTTAAGCTGGAGAAACATCGCAGAAAACAAATGGCACCACATTCAGACCAGAAACAAAAGTATCACCATCCCATCCCATAGTTGTTCGAAGCTCAGTTTAATTTACCTTCTAGCAGCATATAGTCCCGGCAAGAGCATCAAGATCTTTCACCAGCTTCCCCATCCTGATCTCATTCCAAGGATTCCTCTACTGATCTCCAAGCACATAATCACTCGAAAACCCGTAGAAAACGCTCGCCCTGCTCCTAAACGGACTCCTTGGAGCCAATTCGCTCTCCGGCGACGCAGCACTCTCGGTCGCACCGGCATCGCCGGCCTCCTCGAACATCTCGGATCTCGCTTCCCACGAGGCGTTGGTGACGAGCGAGGGAAGTACGTACCGGGCCACCAGCTGATCGGCTTCCGAATCGACGATCCGGCGTCTATGGGCGGAGCGGCGGTGGAGGCCACCGGGATCGCGCTCGCCGTCGAAGCGGATGCTCCGTCGTCCGTCGTGGTGGAGGATCAGGCCGATGCGAGTCCCCTGCCTCGAAAGGAGGAGGCTCTGAGAGTAGACGGTGCACTACCCAACCAATGTATGAAGGCGGGCTCATAGCCAACGCGCGAGTCGAAGAGGTTCCCCCAGCACGCGCCGTCGAACTTATTGAGGGCGTCCCTGTCGTGCCGGACGTCGAGCAGGCCGCTCGAGCGGCTGCGGTAGACGATCTCGTCGAGCGAGGAGCACTCGGAGGCGGTGAAGCCGCAGCCGAAGGGGACGCACTTGGCGGAGAAGGTGTGGGCCTGGCGGTGGCGGCGGGGCCTCGTCCCTGATGTTGTGGGTCGTCGCCGTCGCGGGAGGGGAGTGGCTGGTCGGGGCAGGGTCGGAGGTGGGAGGCGCAGGACACGCCGAGGTGCTTTCGGCCGACGGGGAAGTGTCTAGGATTTAGGAGTCAGAGAAGAGGGAAAGTAGTACATCAGCATGGGCGGCGGCGGCGGCGGCGGCGTTGGAGGATTGGAGGAGTGGGGGCTTAGGTTTTGAAGTGAGATGTGGGGGCTTCTGGAATTTTCTGTATTTTGTTTTTTTTTTCCTGCATTTTTATTATTTTTTTGGATTATTGGATGATGAAACTCGCGGGGATATTCTGGAAATTACCCAATTTATTCGTATTTTAGAGGCGTCGCTTCTTTCGTATCAAGCAGCAAAGAGACACGTGTTTATGAGCGTACAAAATGAAAAAGAGGTGACAAAAAATGGCAATATTCCTGAATTTCCATCCTGTCTATGAGAAAATTACTATTTTTTATGCAAATTTACAATCTATACTATCGTTTTATCTTAAGAAGCAAAATTTATTAAATTTTCTTCTTTTATTTAACATATAATTATAAGTATGAACTGATATATTTATTATAAATAAGAGTCGACACGGGTATAGATAAAAATCCATTGATTCTCCGCATCAATCACGAAGATATATAAGCAAGTAAATTTTATTCAAACAAACATTAGTAGAAATACCGGGTGTGTAAATAAGATGATTGATGTGGACGAAATATCTAAGCCGAGTATTCATTGTTGACCACACTCGCATCTATCATCGCCATCGTCTCTACCGTCTCTGTCATCGCCGCGGTAGCGGCCCCATTCAGGTTTGAAGAAGGAACCGAGATGAGCCGTCAACAGCCAAACAAAGGTAAGAAACTCTCCCCCTTTGCTCAGCACCTGCACATGTGTCTCTCCCCTAATAGTAGTTGCTACATATAGCAACAGTTCAAGCCACTGGTCGCTTATCGTCTTCCACTTGTCCTCTTCCATTTCCAGTTCGTGGGCCATAGAAAGCCCTTCGCTGAGCAGGGGTTTCAAAGGGTCGTTCCGATGTGGACCTTCCTCCAGGGGGCATTCGATCTTGCCCTCCACCGTACAATTTTTCACATAACCCGTTCAGATCTGTGGTCGCATCACCGATGCAGTCCTGCAGCTCACGCAATGTCTTCGCGAATACCATTTGGCCAAAGACCACCATCACCAAATCAGCCATCAAATTAGGCTGATTAAGTAAAAGATATAACATGTAATCGGAGAGGATCTTGCTAAATTCCCTTTGATCAACTAGGGCTCTGTTAAGTGTGGTTGTGGAGCTCATAGATCGTTTTTCTTTATTGTAGCATATTTCAGTAGCGATATGCAATCTTATAATAATCTTGTGGATAATAGCCTTGCCCCTGTCCATTTCCCATTCTGGCCCTGGCCTGTAAATGGACCTTTATGAGCCTCTAAAATATCTTTTATGCCATGACCAATGCCCCAGTTGGTCCTATACATGTGACCTGCTATCAAGAAAAGAATTGCAATAGCTAAATGATGATGAGCAATATCAGTTAGCCATAGACCCCAGTTACTGGATCTAATCCGCCACGAAAAGTAAGAAATTCCGCATATTTTGACCAATTCAAGGTAAAAAATGGGGTTGCTCCCTCGGCAAAACTGGGATAAAGTTGAGCCAAAAGATCCCGATTCAAGATAAATTCATGAGGAAGTGGGATCTCTTTAGGATCTACTCCAGCGTTTAGAAATTGGTTAATTGGTAAAGATACATGTACTTGATGCCCCGCCCAAGAAAGAGACCCAAGTCCTAGTAGCCCTGCTAAATGGTGATTCAACATAGATTCTACATCTTGGAACTAGGCCAATTTTGGAGCAGCTTTGTGATAATGGAACCAACCAGCAAAAAGCATTAAGGCTGCAAAGACTAATGCACCACTTGCGGTCCACCGTGCCTTGTCTGACCCATGGTAATTCGTTCGATTGAGGTTTCACATGCTTATAGATAAAGATCCATAGGTCCTTCATAAGGGGATTTTTGGACACGTACTTCGCTTTTGCAATCATTGATCTTTTACCACAGCATATGATCTTGTCACCCATTTGGAATAAAAACTGCGGATATTTTTGAAAACAGTGATGCCCCAGAATTGATTGCACTTACATATCTTTCGAGTAATGACCGATCCAAACTCCTTGTGAGATTTCGATTGAATCGGCGACTTCAATGAATAGCCGGCGATTTCAATGGTTGAATCAGCGAGAGGAAATACATGCTCGGCGCCAGCAAAAGAAAACAGCAAGGAATGGAGGATTGAGATGACTTCTAAAAAAAACTTTACTAGAGAAAACGAATCGGTAATCTGAACGAAACTTGCCGAGATCTAAGAGGAAAAATCCTCGGAAATGACTCGATTCAAAGGGAAATCGTTGCTGAGCTTTCTCCGAACTCGGCGCGAATCCGAGCCTCGCACCTCCAACTCTTCGATCGGCAATCGCTCTGTCTTCTAAGGTTTGATGGAGTCTGAAGAAGGTAGAGATCGAGAGAGAGCCGCCGTCGATCGAGCTTCAGATCTCTATCCTCGGAGCTCGGAGCACGAAGTCAGAACCGAAGCGAGCCGGCCGTTAATAACGAACGAAAGAGGTCGAATCAAGCTCCGCCGTTGCTGCCGTCGCTGCTACCGATGCCGATCAGTTTCGGAAACCGGATCCCCCGAGCAAACTCCTCGCCGAATAGAGGAAACACCTCCAATCGCGCACCGATGGAGGAAAACCCTAACCTCCCGCTCCTCCCCAAGTGAGAATCCTCCCCCAGAGCCTCTGTATGCGAAACCCCCAAGAGAGAGAGAGAGAGCTTGCGGGCGTCCGAGAGAGAAAGTCCCCGCCTCCGAAAGAATACCGATCACCCGCGAATCCCCCCCAAAGAATGCGAGCGTTTTCTCGGCCAAAAACCCTCTGAGCGAAAGAGAGAGAGAGACCGTGTGAGGAGAGAGAGAAACCGTGTCAGGAGAGAGAGATTCCGTGCGAAGTGTGGAGAGCCCAGAGCGTCCGTGGAGAGAGAGAGTGATCCTCCGTTTTATATTTTTTTATTTTTTTTCTTTTCATTTTCCTTATTTCTTATATTCTTTTTCTTTTTGTTTTCTTTTCATTTTCACTTTCATTTCATTTTTTTTATGCTTTCCTTCATCCATTTTTTTTATCTTTTGGGCTCTTTATTCTTTTTCTCTTCTTTTTTTTTTCTCTTATTTCTAATTTTTTTGTCTTTTCATTTCAAACAATTTTTTAACTTTTGCGAATCAATGTTTAAAACGTCGACAAAAATTTCGGGTGTTAACAGGGTTGAGCAGTACCAGTCCTGATCCATTGTGCAAGACCAAAAAGCGTTCCCAGCTAGACTGAGCCCTCTCTACATCATCATTGTCAGACCAATATGCCAGCTCATCACAGTTACTCAATTCCCACCTCAAACCAAGAGAAGATGAGTTTGCAAAAACTTCTCCGGAGCTAGCAATGCTGACTGCAGCTATGCGAATAGTGCGTCCATTTGCCACAGTAACAGGAGTTGCACGAACTCTTTCTGAAGCGCGTTCTTCTTGGGCAGCAGTTAATATAGCACCTTTCAGATTAACTGTAATGTGGAAAACAGAATGTTAAGGGACTTCCCAAGACATCCATAAAACAAGTGAATTAAAAAGCTAATGCGTACCAGGTTCATCTGCTATTAACACAATAGAGGAAGGAAACAAACACATGACTGACAAAGATGCTTCCCCAATTGCTGGCAAAGGATGGTCAACACCGACTAAATTACCACGTTTGAAGACAAGATCCTGAGTTCAAAGAGGACTAGTTAGTAGATGGATCTAGGGGTGCCAACAGGTCAGGCCATTTTGATTTTGCTTAAAGGCCTACAGCAACCTGAATAGTATATGTATTTTGTTGCTTGAACAAAACCAGAGCAAACAATTAAAAGGTAGTGTCATCAGCTTTTATCCACAGCCTTTCCTTAAAGCATTTTTTTTTCAACATCATTTACAAATTTAAATTAGATATTGATCATCGACTACAAATATAATTTAAAGTAAAAAAAGAATAATGGAATTTCGACAAGCATAATTCGGTTTTAGATTGTATCAGATTTTTGGTCAACGCCTGAAACCCAATTTGAGACCTCACTTCATGCAGCCAATCCAAACCAAAATCAATTCAACCCAAAATCTCTTGTCCAGTTCAGTTTATTCAATTTCAATGCCTCTTTTTGTTTTTTTTGGTTATTGTATTGATCCTCTCTTAGAAGGATCATGATTATCTACCGTCAAACAACCACAATGTAAAGCCAGGCAAAAATGCAGATACTCACAAAAGTTCCTAATAGTTGGCATGAGACTCTGTACAGACTCCTATAACTGCTGGGAAGCTGCTGAACAAGATTTTGATCTTTCAAATTAGCAGTTACTTTATCCAAGCACTCAACGGTTTCGATGAAATCGACATCTCCATCCCATCTTTCAGGTCCTCCAAGAAGCATGACATCGACATATGTTCCAGGGACAAGATATAAATTATCTAAACTTTCCAGGTGTCCATCAGCTTCGACTTGACCAAAATCAAACCGGTAACCACCAAAGTGGTTTCCATCCCCAACCTGATGCAAAACAAGGGGTGGGAATGCCGCTATACGTGATGAAGCTTTCAAGGCAGTAGTTCTGTGTGAGAAAGGATCAAAATGGTGATACTCTTTCGGCAGCGCAGCATGCAGCATAGTTTGACCTGAACCAGCAGCATAAACATAGGTCCACGAACATGTTGGACCATTGACCACGGCTTTGACATCATCATCTATTATATTCTGGACCTTAGGTGTTTCTCCAGTGTCATTGACAACGATGAATGATTCACTTCAGCTTTCCATTTGATGAAGGAATCAAAAGCGTCACATCTATAAAAATGTGAACCTGCAAATGACAGGTAACTTCAATAAGGCAGTATAAAAAGAAAATCATCAAATAAAATTCAAACTGATTGGGATAATTAGCATCACCAGTTGACGCTTTCAAGGTCACTGCAGCTTTTAGGTATGATCCCACAACAGTCTCTACAGGGAAGTTTGGCAGCATAACCAAAGCAGCGGGGGTGGAAACTTCAACAATCACCTGTAGAAGGACATATAATGAGGAAATGCCTACTAAGATAGCATCGAGATCATGTCTAGAGTGAAACTTCAAAATCCTAGAATTGTTAGAGCTCTTATATGTTTGCTGTTAACAGTATTTTGTCCATTGCAAACTTCAAACTGTTAATGATAGTTATTCTGAACTTAGGATTCAAGCAAAAGCTTGGCCCCTGGTGATTGAGGGCATACAAAGCATGCTCACCAGGGCCACATATCCCAATTTCAAACCATGTCAGAATCACTAATACATAGATTCATTCATCTAACACTTCTTCCTCCAACAATAATAACAATTTTGTCTGTAATATAATCAATAATGATGGGCGGTCAGAGTCTGAGAAACTTGTGGCCAAGGACAATCTGATACCAGGTTCAAAACACCAGGTACGTACCTTACCCAATTTTTCCAAAATATAGGTTGAAGAAGGTTGATGCCAGTTTAATCCAGTTTGTTATCACATGCAGTTTGATCACTGAACTGGACAAGACTTCAAACCAGTTACTGATCCAACCAGTCCAAATACTAATCTTTACAGACATCGTGAGTCGCACTGGCTTTGCTCATGGTCATGGTATAAATGGAACCAAGACACATGAATGGTAGAGAAATAAAAATGAATAAAGATTCCTACTAAACCCATGCACTGAGTAAGAAAGTCAACTTTCCTTTAGGGATACTAGTCAGGCAGGTTTTCTTTAGAATTTCAGTTGTAATAATTGCAGAATCTGTTTCGGCCATGAGAATTTGTAGCTTTAGCATGTACCAAGGCAGATTATCCCAGATCATTTAAAAACTGTCTTTTAAGAATTACCTTACTAGAAGATGGACAGTGAGTAATGTAAATGCAATTTAGCAGAATGCAGAAATAAAAAGAAGGGACTATTTGGCACCATTATGGAAATTTACTACGATACAGGACAAATCAATTAGACTAAGTATTATACCTCATCATAATTGAATGAATCATAAACCGATAGTACTTTGATGGTAGATTTACCAGGCTTCTTTGCCTGGACAACCCCAGAGGTGGATACAGACAAAATAGATGTGTCCAAAGAAAACCATTTGAAGTCAGTGACCACCTTTGCACAACCTATAGATGTCAACTTAGATCATCATGAACAGAAAAACCCAATTAGAGTCAAGGAAATAGAACAGGTAGGAAATTTCAAACCTCCTACAGCCTTTAACTGCACTTCCTGATAAATGGCAGGGGCCCAGGGAAGCATAATACCATCAGAGGAAGCACTTCTTTTGTCCAGAATAATCTTCACTTTATCACAGACCATGACTTCTTGCACAATTTTGAGAACCTAGTAAAGACAAAACCAATAAATCAGGTTACCTCTTTCTTCCAATAACAAATTCAGCCTTGTAAATACTGGTAAATTATAATAAGTTCCTGAAATGAGCAAGCTTCCGCTCTTTCTTCTTTGGAACATAAAAGTGAGCATATAATAGAAAGGAAATGTTTCTGGATTAGTTTAAATGACAGAGACCTCCTTTGATCCAGGACTCCCGCCAAAGTAAGCTAAAGAAGCTGTTAATTTTCCAAGTCCAGGAGTAGCAGCCTTTAGGATTCTAGAATTTCGCCATCCATGTTCCACCATAATATCATCTGACAACAAAGATATTTCCCAGTTCTCGGAGTGGTGGTCATACAAATTGAGATCGTCACTCCACACGGAAGGAACAACGTTTTCATCAACCCAAACCATTATATATTGAACAACTAGAACATTAAAGAACAAATAGAATTAGCAAAGAATTAACGCAAAAGAAAAGAAAGAATAAAAATGTGCATGGCACAGAGGGGAAAAAGCAGTCATCAAATGCCAATCTCAATCCCTTTTTCTCCTCTCTCTTTTCTCCGTAGGGATATCAACATGAATTAGAATCTAAATGTGATAAAGTAATTAAATATAAAGCAAAATATCCAGCAAATAATAGCACACCAACACAGAGGACACAAAATGATTACAACAAAGTAAAAAAGGACTCATCATGACAACACTTAAAGAACCCAAATATATGTACAGGATCAAAATATGAAATGAAGGGCCCTTGACTACTTAGTTTTTCTTAGACTAATTCAACACTTAGACAAAGCACAAACACCTCAATAATGTTTTGGAAACAACTAGAGGTAAGGAAAAACTGCGCATTCTACCTCTGTGATGTAAACTTCTTGTGAGCCAAGTCCTTGTGAGAAAACCTTTATATGAACGACATATTGATAGCCAGCAACAAGATACCATCGTGTGACAGATGGAATAGCCTCAATACCTTCTATAGGTTCCCAATTATTAGACAAAGGTAATATGTACAAAACTATGGAGTCAGGTACGACTACATTTAGTGATGACCCTTGCATGTGTCCAGCAACCCTTGTATCCTCAACAATGACAGTTGTGATCCCTAAATTTTTTGCATTAGCTACGCCCATTATAGGGTCCACATGAGCGACCGAAGAATTCAGGGTAGACCACCGGTAGTGAGAAGATGCTAAAGATAACACTGCAATAAAAAATAAATAAAACAATTAGTGAGACCAGAAGAAAATGGCGTTAATTTTCTTCTGAATACAAACAAAAAGATGCTGCTAACAAACCATCGCATCTGATTTAAATAATGACAGGTAACTGGTAGATGAGCTTTGTCAGGCGAAGAAACATAAGATCACAAAATGAGCTTCAAGGATGCTTATCTATTTGTTTAATCTACACGACATGCCAAAAGTGAAAAAGACACTATAAATCCAAGACACTGACGAAGACACAAATCAAAGACAGTTTAGTGGCCTGTGCAAAAGCCCCACGCGATTCCATATCACGTTCCAAAATACGAATGTAGACTGAGACTATAAGTATTTTGGATGACATAGTAGGAGGCAGTACCAATCATCTAACTGATACTTGCTTAAAAGTAATCCAATGCCTCTAAGTGGAGGTTGGCGAGAATCACAGACCTTGAGGGTTTTAGAACAGCTCTCCCTGGAAAATGTTGTGGTGCTGACTGTTGTGGTGGTAAAGGAAAGTAAAGCAAGGAAAACTGATAATATGACTTTGAGTCTATCAGGATGGAAAAAATTGATATTCCTCCTTTGACCAGCTTCATAGTGGGACACTGAGACACTTACATCTTCCTGTCAGGATTGATGTTGTAAACACTTAAGTCGACTTGAAATCTATTTGCTACAGAAATGTCAGACTGCGAGTCCGACAACATCTAAATACTGAGAGAAGTTTCGCAACTTCCAAACATCTGAGCAAGGTCACTGGAAGGAAATCGACCAAGGATAGATACCTAACATTTCTAATATTATCTAACCATGCAATTTACATGGACAGTTCGATTGAAAGCCAACAGAATTTTATCAGTAAATTATTTTGTCAGAATAGACACATAAAAAAGCAGCTTCTTTGCAGGAAAAGCTACTCAGTGAGTTATGTTAATTACCGATAACTACCGGGAAAAGGAGGAGGATATCAATCAATATGAGTTCTCTATGCAACAAGAAAGCAGAGATAATCAATCGCAACACTCAAAGACAAGCTTAGTATCGAGCTAGTCCACTTATCCACTTATATGTGTCTCTTTGGTCACGGTAGGGTTATGAAGAAAAAGAGCAAACACAGTGCTCTCGACTTCTGCAACAAAGAGAAAGAAATGGGAGAATCTCAATCAAGAGCAACCTTTTTTTCTCATATATAGATAAGATAGTGATACTCTCAGTTTTAAAAATGCATGACAACTTAGATTTTGCACATACTATTCAATTAATCTTTTACAAGTTGGCATCATGTTGGTGCAATTGCCTGTAAAACCTTTCCTAGCACTAAAAGTTAGCATATAAAGTCATGTATTATGCAGAAAAAATAGCAGAAAATATAGCAGATAATAGGAGAAAACAATTAATAGTAGGACAACCTTGAGGAATATTTCCACGGACAACTTTCAGAATGTAATGAACAGAAGCACCAAGTAGAACATAAACAGGTGAAGGAGGTTCGATTGATATGGCTTCTGCTACAGTTAAAGCAATCTTATCAGCCATGTGCTTTAATTCAGGTTCGAGCAAATGCACTGAAACAATCTCATGGCCAATCCCAACTCCTTTTACCACAAAAAAGTCCGCGAACACACCCTGCAGATTTCATAGAGAAACATTAGGTGCAAAACCTCACATGCCATCACATGAATCAGTCTCCCATCAACAAGAAGAAATCTTACGTTATCTTCAAGTTCTATCTGGATATCTAAGTCACCACACATTCCACCACAGTCACTCAGTGGAGAATCTTTCAGAGGGACATGAATAAGATGATGAGGGAATCCATTGGTTTCAGGTGTCAGCTGCCACGTGAATTGTAAACCCACTAGGGATGAAAAGACATTCTCTGCAAAAGGTGAAACACCTTTGGATTGGGAGTTCAAAAGCAATGAGATCGTGTAGGCATTATCTACCAATCTATCCACATCAGTACGCCCCCAAATACACACATCCAGGCACATAAAATTCTTGGTGAGAAAATAAACGGAGAAACTGTTGATAACATGCAGTATGGGCGTTGCTTCGTGGAACTAAAAATTATAAACTTTCCATTACTCATAATGTGAAAAATGCCCCTTCTCTCCCGTGCTCCAAACAAGCAGAACCCCCTTTCCCCGGGGGGCAACTTCAAAACCATGAACACAGGTTAAGTGAGACACATCCACAACTGCTGGTCAGTTCAAAAAGCAGTGAGATCGTGCATGCATTATCTAGCAATCCATCCACATATAAGTGTACCCTCAAATACAAAAGTCCGGGCACATAACTCTTGTTGAGAAAATAAATGGAGAAAATTACCGTTGCAAACATGCAGTATGGGCATTGCATCCTCGAACTAAAAGTAATAAACTTTCCATTACTCATAATGCACAATTACTCTGTTGCGCCTTCTCTCCTGTGCTCCAAAAAGGCAGCCCCCATGAACACCGGCTAAGAGAGACACATCCACAGCCACAGGTCCAGTGGTCATTGTAAGAATACTCTCTCTCACCTCTCTAAAAGGAACATCCAAAACCACACCAGTAGGTTTCCTTTTGTTTATGAACAAACGGCCGATCTTTCTCGGCCCATCGAGCCCGAAGTCGTCGGCCCGGCCCGTCTCTCTCGTACTGCGTTGCTCGCGGCTCACCTCCAGCTTCTCTCTTCACCATTTTCGCCACTTGCAATCGGCGAGCACAGAGGCGGCCGCGCGCGCTCGCCAATCTCGCCGAAGAAAGCTCAGATCGCCGTCCAGTCGGACGTGCTTCCGATCATGGCGGAACCGGAGACCACGAAACCGAAGCCTCGACCGATCGTTCGGCTGGGGACTCTGCTCATATCCCACAGCGTCCTCGTCAGGTACCGCACTAGCGCTCGGTCTTCGATTATCTCTGCTCGTCGTTAATCATGCGAATCTGTTCTGGCGACTCGAGCGCGAGCTCACGCGCTTCTTCGACCTTGTGGACTTCTTCGCAGTGTCGTCTGCTGCGTTGCTGGGGTTCTGGCTCTGCTTTTGCTGCCGATTCTTGCCAAGAACACCTACATTTCAGAAAACGCCCTCATGCCAGGTCGATACTCGTTCTTTTTCTGTGAATTTAATTGACTGAAGCTGTAGATTAGCGTTTTCCTTTTAGACTGTCGTCTTCTTCCTTTTGACCTCCTCCGATGTAAGATGCAGCACCACATTTCTCTCCATCGTGCAGTTAGCGAATAGCATAATCTAACTGAGAAGAATGCGTTCGATTATAACCTTGTGAGCCCGTCGTTATTTGTATTGTTCTATAGGTTCGGCGAGTCCGATGCTCTCAAATCAGGACGTGTCAGATGCAAATAGATTGGTGAACGATTTAAGTGAATTGAGCTCGAGATCAAACGATGCAGGCATGTACGTGCTTCCCTCACACCTAGTTTCTGTTTAAGGGGTTTTTTGAATGATTTACTCAAGGCTCTGTGAACGAGTCATGATACATTTACGTGCTTGTATGGAGTGTTCTCATGAAAAAGAGTTCTGGCCTTGATATTGAATATAAATATGGCGAATCTTTGTTTACAATGCTACGGATGCCGGTTTTACTTCTCTTTCTGCACTCATGGGGAATACTGGGTTTAGAATATAAAGCAGTTGCTACTTTTGGCTGATTATTTTGATGCTTTACGCAGAGTGCAGAGATTGATAGGACGATACATATCCGACTTGGGTGGAGAAGTTGGTTATCATCAGTTCTACCCTGATTCAAGTCGGTTTCATCCACTGCACTTATTTTCTGTCCCTGACACCGGAATTGTTCAGGAAAACATTAATTGCTCTTGCCATGGTATCAGTGTTACCGGAATAGTTAGAGCCCCACGTGGTGATGGGAAAGAAGCTATTGTCTTGGTAACACCTTATAATTATACAAATGCTGGTTTGGCTGATCATTTATCTCTGGGCATAGCATATTCTGTGTTTTCGCTGCTCAGTCAGGTTACATGGCTGGCTAAAGATATTGTATGGCTTATTGCTGATTCACAGTGTGGGGAGTATGCTTCAGTTGCTGCATGGTTAAGAGATTATCACTCACCCACTTTTAGTGGTTTCCGTGCTAATAATTCCCATACATGTGATGTTATTACAACACATCATGATGTGAAGGAGAATGTGGCGAAGGATATGAGCTCCCGTGATAGTTTCATACGTGCTGGAACAATGGCTGCTGCCTTGGTCGTGAAGGTTGTGGATAGGAATGAGCCATTTGAGGACAGCCTGGGCGTTTATGCTGAAGCATCGAATGGCCAGATGCCAAACCTTGACCTCATCAATATTGTGAACTATCTTGGTGTGCATAGGCAGGGCTTGCGTGTTAAAGTGAGGAAACTGTTTTCTTTGCTTGACACCAAATGGGTCAGTTTCTTAGCTGAAGTACTGGAGTCATTGGGTTCGATTGCCAGAAGATTAAACCCTCAATGGAATTTTGGTATCCCTGCTGCTGATTATGTTGATGGTACTGCCACACTATTTGGTTCATTATATCACCAGGTATCTATCTTCATGGCTGTTCAAATGCCGTCTTTGCATTACTTCCCATTAGTACCTTACAACTTACTTTTTGGTTGTATCAAATGGAGATGTCTCTGAATCTATGCAATGAGAGTAGGAAAACATCATGGTATCATTCCTGGGAGGGCATATTCTATAGCATGACTTTTCTCAAGATGATATCAAACATGATGAACTTGAAAGATATTCATGATTGTCAGTGACTTTTCTGTAGGCATTAGGTGTTCCTACTGGACCCCATGGTGCTTTTCGTGACTACCAAGTTGATGCTGTCACTCTGGAATTTTCACCAAGACATTATTCTATTAGTAAGGGCCGCACTAAGGATTTTATTTTGCGAGGTGGCCGGTCAGTATCTTCTATAGCTCTTTATTTCTGCAATTTTAAAGAGCTGTTAAATCTCTCTCTGATGGTTAAAGTTTGAAGCCCTTCCTAGAAAGAGGATTTTTTTTGCTGCTTTAACATTTTAATGAAATTTTAGAAACTTTCACTGAATTTTGGTCTGCTGGAAAACTCTCTTGTATCCTTTGTGGCCCTGTATGTGATGATGCGCATGCATATGCATTGAAAGATATGGGTGGAGACGTTTAAAAGTTCACTTTTGATATTTTTTTTCTTTTTAATGAAGTTTCTAAGAGAACTGTTAGGAAAATTGAGGCTTGCTTATTTGATCAAATCCACAGCGGCAATACTTGTATATATAGCAGAATCATCTTCTGTACGCTTAGAATTGTTGACATCTATTTGAAGTAAATTTTACATTTTAATGGGTATTATTAGCACTTGAGAAGCTTTGTGCTTGGCTTTGGAGGTTGTGTTAGCATCAAACTAGGAGTGGATAGCAAGTCCCCTGTTCAGCTTGTTTATATATTTGAATTCAGGAAAGTAAAACGAACAAAAAGAAAAAAAATTGAATAGTTTCCTGAGGTGGAGAGGTAAGAGGAATGCAAAATTTGCACTTTTCTTCTATAAATACCCTTACTTTTTTTATGAAATGTGCATAAGGCACTGGATGATAAAGTCAGTTCACAAAATTGACTTCCCTTCACACTTTTTCTAAATGTGCCTCCAAGCATATCAAATAAATATTAGTTTCCTTTCTCTTCGTTTCCCCATCTCCGCCCACTTCGTTTCTCACTTGATTTACTGAACAAAGTTGGCGAGAAGTATTATCAGTCATTCTAAATGTGTCAATTGCTATTGTGAAATTCATAGATGAAGAGGTACATCAATTTCTTAGTTAACTGGAAGTTCTCTATTTGCTTGATCCAGGTTGATTGAAGGAGTTATACGTTCTGTAAATAACCTTCTGGAGAAGTTTCATCAGTCATTCTTTCTGTATCTTTTGACCTCTCCTAGTAAGTTTGTGTCAGTAGGAGTCTACATGATTGCTTTTGCACTCCTTGTTGCACCACTTCCAGTCGCAGCGGCTTCCCTTTATGCTGAAGCAAATTGCTTGGATACGAGTCTGGACGATGCCAAAAGTTTTTCTCCTCCAGCTGCCACAATCAATGAGCTTGTTATCAGTGAAAGGTCATGGAGATGGATTAAAGCAGTTAAAAAGGTGCTTATTGTACACTTGTGGGGTACTACTGTTTCATCGCTTCCATACTTTATAAGTCAGACACCCAGTCTGACCCCAATAACAAAGTTAGCAGTCTGGGGCTTGTTCTCAGTAGTCTGCCTCTTATTTCCATATTTTCTTCTGGGGTCTCCATTTGCCGGTGTCAGTGGTACTGAAGAATATAAACACGAGTGGGCGCTTTTGAAATCGGCAACTATTTCAGCTGCATTCATTGGTCTAGGTCTGATGTCGGTTATTAATTTTGCCACAGCAGAATTTGGAGCATTACTGATGGTTCCCATGTGTTTGATGGTTCAACCCTTGAAGCTTGACCTTAGAGCAAGGACTTTGAAGAATCTAGCAAGGGCTGCTATTAATTTGGTCTTGGCAATTGTTGGCTTCCCTCCGGCTACCTATTACATATTGAAAAGAACATTCGGCAGTTTCGATAGCATTAATATTGAGGACTTCTGGTGGTGGGTTGAGTCCCTCTGGAGTTGGAACAGTGCGACATACCTTTTCCTTGGTATGGTCCACCTGCCATGCTGGCTCCTATGCGTGCAAATATTACTTCATTCATGATGGCATTTGGGCAAAATTTTCTCTTGCTTTATGAGTTAGACATGGTCTTTAGGAGGGTAAGCCGATCAACATCCATCCCTTTGCTCAAGTTCTAACTCTTGGTCAAGATGACTTGTTTTGAAGCTTCAAGGGCATGGTCTCATGAACAGAAAGATTTTCCTGTGAGACGCCCATTTATTATGTCATTATTGAAGGGCTTCTTTAAGGCGAGCTTGAGTTGTGTGGATCATGAGATTCTGCATCAATTTGATCTGCAACAGTTGTGCCATGGGGGTGAATTGTCCGATCAACAGGTAACTGCAGCAACAGTCAGACATTGATAACTGCTCTGTATTTGTATGCCTTTTCCACTGCAAATCTGATTAGAATGTGATCTGCATTTGTTTGTTTTGTATCTTACTATTAGAGATGATGAGTTTTAACTCTTCAATACATCTCACCCGTGGATCTATAGAGTTTCTAGTTTTGCATTCCCTTGCTCTTTTCCCTTTGCCACACTTAACAACTCCACCTTCCTCCACAGCACAGAGGCATATGCTTTTATAGGTATGTTGTTGACATGCTTAGGCACAAAAATTAATGCTGCTGAGACATACCTTTGTCACGAGTAAACTTAAGATTAAAGGGAATTACTAAAGATGTCTCTTTCGCTTGATGTGGCTGTTCGAATTGGGATCATGCTTCTTAATTACTGCTCACCTTGGTGGGACCTTAGTAACTTCCTTAAATTTGCTGAAGTGACGTGGGAAGAGACGTGTGATATCAACCAGCCTCCTTGCTGACGCAGTGTATGCTCTGCCTCTGATAGGGAAAACAAAAGAGAATTAGGATGCCTCCCCTGCAACTAAAATAGTTGGAGAAGGTGGGGCAGAATCTTTATACAGTGACTTGCTTTCTCTTTTGTCTTTTCCCACCTCGGATGTTTATCGACGTTTTGGGATTCCGCACTGTCCTTCTGTTTTTTCTAAGTTTTGTTTTCGTGGTGCCTAGAGAATCGGTTCTTTTGCCCTTTTAACCATTAGACAATTCGATTGCCTGTCCTGTCGCTAAGATGTTGTCCCCAACATTTCTGAAAGTATCTTCATGAGGCCGTTCACTGTTGGTGGATCTTGATTCTTGTTAGTTTTCATGGATTTCTTACTCATGGTGGGTGAGAATCTATGATTCACGGTTTCTTTTTCTTTCTTTCCATGTATATTTGATTTAACGCTCCATCTCTCTCTTTTCTAGTTGGTGCTTCATCTCAAGAGGGACAATAATAGAAGAGAAACTGATTTTTCCTCTGATATGTAGGAGGCACCTTGAAAATCGAAGAGTTGCACGTTTTAATAAAATCACTTACTTCATATAGCGAATTTTAAATTTTCGTAACCCATTGAGAATGGGGCTTAACAAGTGCCGTAGGGAGACATTGTTTGACATTTTTCCTTGTGTTCTCCTCGTCAATGCCCTTGAATGAACTGGGACTACAAGATAAAATTTCATCATGGTGTCTTAGGCAAACATAATGCCATTAAAATGGCAGTAAGAAATCATCTTTTAAGTTTCAAAGGAGACTTTTGAGGCTCCATTTGTATTACGTGAAATGAATGATTTTGAATTTGGAAAGTGTTTTCTTAAAAATGATTATTTATATGATTTGAAATAAGTGGTCAACAAAAAATATTTTCATTATTATTAACACGGTTTAAAAAATGAACTTAATCTCTTAATGAAATATTGGGGAACACTCAGAACAAATTGTGGACTGAAGTTGGAATTTGGAAGCCTGACGAATTAGCAGTAAATCTTGCTGGATTTACTTACAACTCTTGAGATTAGTGCATAAAGATTGATAATTGAAGTTTAATTACGTATCACGATTGTCGAATGTGCATCTCGTTAATGAGATCGTTTTCTGTATTGAAGAGTGTCTTCTAGACGGGTCCTTGTCTTCTCTTGTCCTTTTCTTTTCGTAGTTTATTGTCGTGACGATGATTCCGGACATAATTGCAACCCGGGACAAGAAAGGTTCAAAAAAAAAATGCAAACATAAAAAAATCAAAAAATTTTTCCGGAATTTTAGAGGTTCCTTTTTGCTTTTCGGACACAACAAAGAACAGTACTCGTGAGCAATTGAAGTCATTTGTCCCGACGGAGTAGACGGCAAAAAAAAGAACAAGTAGCATTCTGGCAATTGAGATTTGCTTCCACTCGCTTTGTCAGCGCGTGCATTTCAGAGCAGTGGCTGAGAAACACACCGGCCAACCGCCTCAACGGGGCAAACTCCCAACCACTTTGGGGATTTTGGGCAAAAATCAGTCCGCTTGCCAATTTCTTTAGAATTTTGAGAAAATGCATTGCATTTCAAAGGTACTCTAGAGTCCCTCGGTTTAAGACAAGTCCATAGGAGTTGAGCTTTTAACATTTTCAGAATATTGATGTGTTTTTTTTTTTTCCTTTTACTTTGTCCTCATTAAACTTTTGATTCAAACATATTGTCATCATGCGACGTGATTGGTGAGCACAAATCTACTATTGGCAAGGCCAAATTTGATGATCGACATTCTCAAGCAAGGTTGCCTGTTGTTTATGGTCGCACGACCCTAACACTAGACTTGGTTTGTTGACGACGAGCTAGCAAAGGTTTAAGTTTTCTTTTTCTTTTTTTATAGAAAAAATAGCATATATCCTTTACGAGGGTAGTTTTTTCTAATTAAATTTTATACCAAAGTTGCTTCTCAATGTAATTTTAAATTAATACTTTTCCCAAAAATCTTACCAAACCTAGTCTAATCAAATTTATATATTGACAAGTAATCTCTCATTACATCCATTTTACAAACTCCCTAGATTGCTACCGGTTGCGGTGACGTGTCATGAACTATTCTCACGCTTGATATTTTTACACTGTAGTTCTTGAGCGATCAATTTGCCTTAATAGGATGGTGTAGCTCACTCACTCTGAGAGTATCAACGAGCTTTAAATGAACCCACATCGAAATCGGACAATCGAGACAATTGTCGCTTCTTCAAATATTTCACAAAAACAAAGGCACGACTGTCTATTCATCTCACGCACATTACGCCGTCATCATGCTTCCGATATCGATTTTATTGAGTATCGGCCGGCAAGGAAACAAAATTCCTCCCCCATGTCTTAATCTTTATTCAAATCTCCACCTGTTAAGGAAAGTTAAAAGGAAGGAGTGAAGCTAAATCAATCAAGGAATGAGATAAGAGTGAAGGAAATGCAATAGTAAGATCCAAGAATTAATATAATATGGCAAGGGAAGATAAGATATGGGATGAACATCCAGAAGCCACCTACATGTCAACTGAAGCTTCAAGTCATGAACATCCTGCCAAAAAAGGCTTTTAAAGGAAAAAGAAAAAAAAAAAGAAGCAAAGTCCCACCAAAAAATAAATAAATAAAGAAAATTATCAAAGTTCGCGGTGGAAGATGGACATTTCCTGCACTCCAACCCCGCGCGTGTCGCTCACGCGCTCGAAAAGGTTCACGCCTTTAATTCTGCAATCTCTGCAAATCAAATCCCACCCGTTCTTTTCTCCTTCCTCTATCTCACCTAATCAATTTCTCTCTCCTCTCGCCCCCACTTTCTCTCTCTAGACATGGACAAGAAACAAGGGCGAATATTCTCGCAGCCTTGAAATTCTCTGCTTGTAATCCATCCCGCTGACAGAGCCCGACGCAACCCAACTGAAGAAACTGAAGAATAAGAAGAAGAAGAAACAGAGAGGGGCGACAGAGCAGAGAGCCGCGGCAACATGGACAGCGTCCTGTGCGACGAGCTCCTCCAAGAAATCTTTACCCGCCTGTCTCCGCCGTCGCCTTCCTCCACTTCGGTGCCGCTGGTGTCCAAGCGGTGGCTCCGCCTCTACCGCGAGTCGAGGACCGCCCTGTCCCTCCGCCTCGCCCCGAGCGCCGCCCTCATCCCCGCCCTCTCCGACTTCCTCTCCAACTACCCCTCCGTCTCCTTCCTCTCCCTCGTCCTCTCCTCCGACCCGTCCTCCGGGGCCGTCTCCGACAACCTCCTCCTCCTGCTCTGCTACCACTTCCCGCGCCTCAGGAGCCTCAAGTTCCTGGCCGGCCCCGTCTCTGTTTTCTCCCTGCTCTCTCTCGCTCGGAGCTGCGCCCACATGACCCACCTCACCGTTTCTCTCTCCAGGCCGCTGCTGTTCAACTGGGTCGTCAGGTTGCCGTCTCTCAAGGAGCTCTCGGTGCTGGTCTCGTCCCGGGATCGCGCGGAGGGCGAGCTCCAGGGGACCGGTGATTACGGGGCTTGCGAAAGCGAAGAGCTTGAGGCTGAGTTAGGGCTCGAGAGCCTCTGCTTATCCGGGGTTTCTTGCGACGACTGGGGAGTGAGTTGGCTATGGAGGAGCTGCAAGAAGCTGAGGAAATTGCAGCTGAAGAGCTGCGAAGGGATCGGCGATGGAGGGTCTTATGTGTCGTTCGGTAGGTGCTTGAAGGGTCTTCAAGAAGTTGAGCTTAGGACTTGTAGGAGCATAGTGGACGGCGTTCTTGTGAAATTGGCTGAGAATTGCGAGTTGTTGAGCTCTCTCTTGCTATACGATGGCGGTAGCAGGGACAGCCTCCTTCACTTCATAAGCAATTGCCGGTGCGATCTGCGGAAGCTCGATCTCCGCCTGCCTCTCGACTTGAAGAATGATCATCTCTTTGCCCTGTCTCTGCATTGTCGGAACATGTCGAGTCTCCGGCTTCAGAGCTGTTGCCTGGTCACCGGCGATGGCCTGAAGACTTTCGGGATTGCCATGAATAGCGGGCTCCAAGAACTGGCGTTGATAAACTGCGATGTGGTGGAGAGGGAGCCAGGCCTGCTCGCCACATTAGGACAGCACTTGGGGCAGCTCAGGAAGCTGGACTTGTCTTACAACGAGATGCTGCCGGATAAGGAGCTGATCGCGATGCTCGCCTCGTGCTCCCGTTTGATCGATCTGAGGCTGAGAGGGTGTAAAGGCCTCACCGACCCGGTCATCCTTTCAATCCACAGGAGCTGCAAGCTCCTTGAGAGCATCGACCTCATGCATTGTCGTGGGATTGGAGAGAAGTCCGTGGAGTCGTTGGTACTCAACTCTCCTCGGCTGAAGAAGTTGCAGGTCGAAGAAAGCAAGTTGTCGGACGCCACGAAAACGTGGGCGTCCCATAAATTCATCGAGGTCGTGGCCTGATCAGTCATCAAACCCGTGTAGGTACCCTGTAATTTATGTGTCATTTACTGGAAAGTACATGAAAACCTAGACATTAAGTCAACACACCAGTTCTCTTTTCTGGCTAAGTTGCAAATTCATCGTTTCAATAAACAGGAAGCAGTTATTCAGTCTGCTAAAATTGATTTCTTGTATGAATGATCGATGTGTAAATGAACGAAGATGATTGCTTCTTCGTCCTTTTGGGTCTCGCCTTTTGCAGTGTTTCGATCGGAAAAAGAGCCTAAGGAATGGATCGAATTGAAGCTTTTTCATAGTTCGCAGAGTCTTTCGAATATGACCAGAGGCTCACTTTCATCCCTAGAATGCAACATAACTGAGTTCAAATTCGTGCAGAGTGGAGGTTCTTCATCGCACGATCACGCGAGAATTCTCTGCGTTCATCTTTCATCCATCATGTATGCGTGAATTTCTTGTTATGCTCGGCGTTGTTTCGAATGGAAATCTTTGCAAACGCGCATCAGCGTCGCGATTTGCAGACCCCCTTCCTGTATTTCAACTACTGCAGACTGAAAATGATGCTTCACCACATAGAATAATGTCACCATAGATCTCCTGAAATAGGCTTCTGCTATTAGGAGCCGTCGTGTTCGTAGGATCCAGAACGCTTGCCGAACCTCCGATTAGCCACCCTTGGCCGGGACCCATGGTTGCCAAGGCCATTTTTGAAAAAAAAAAAAAAAAAAAAAAAAAAAAGAAAGAAAACACATCAGGTTATAATTATGCATATGTTATGTAGAATTAGGACATCATTTGTACATCATTGCACATTAAGATAAAATTGCATATTTCATTTAAATTAATTTGGAAAATTGCATCTTAGTTTAGAGATTGTTAAGTTAAGATAATATCTTGGTTTTAATTAGGGTCCTTAATATAAATTGGGTAGAATCTTAATTTAGTTAGATAATTTTCACATTTTTCTAATTTCGAATTTCATAAAAAAAATACAAAAAATGTCTTAGAATAAATTAGTTTCAATCTCTAGGATAGATTGCATTCTTTTAAGAAAAAAGAAAATAAAAAATGTCATGTGCATGTCATTAGGATTATATTCATGAAATGCATGTCATTTAGTGATGGTTGTTAGGTCCATTTAATTAGAAATTACATGTCATTAGAATTAGGTCATTTAGTTAATATTGAATTGCATATTGCATGATTTTCATTAATCAAGTGAAAAAAAAAATTGCGTGTTAATTAGAAATCATATTTAGAGTTATTGATGTGGATTCTAATTTAACATTGTAGATTCTTTCGTTGTTTTGAGGTAAGTTTTTGCAATTTATTCATTGTTTATCTAGGTGTTAAATTGGTGATTTGCGTACCTGCATGATCACCTCACATGTTAGGGAAATAGATTTAAAATCAATTTAAGCTGCCTACAAAAAACATTTTTGAAAATAAAAGAATGGTACCGAAATGACGTTGAGAAATCAGTATATAACCAAAGTCCCCGTACCTATGGTTTAGTTAGTTAGTAGAAATAAAGTAAAACTCTCGTTACTTTACTTGGGTTTCCAATCGACCCACCAAAAATAGATTAGTGGCGACTCTTAGATAAAAATCTATATGCATGTTAAGAATTTGAACATAAGTCGCGAATTGGTATGGGTTTGGGAAGCCGAGTTAAGTTTAGGCTTAATAATCCATTAGCTAAATTTTAGGTAGTTCACCCGAAAAATTTGTCGTGACATTCTGCATTCAAATTGGACCTCAACCGGATTTGTTTGTTTAAAAAATCGGATTCCGAGAAAAATGAATTAAAATTCTGAATTGAAGAAAATAGCCATTTTTGTTGCTCGAGATTTATTGTTCGAGGAGATTTTGTGCAAGAAAGCAAGTGGGGATTAAGTGCTTTAGCATGGGAATTTTTGGAGATCAAATTGGACTAAACAAAAGCAACTGAGACAAGGATTTTTGGATTATGGAAAATCCTTTTAGCTTTTCTTAATTTCTTCCCTATTTGTTTTTTCCTCCCCTCCCCACTTGGCCGACGTCCCCACCTCACTCGCACACTCTCTCTCTCTCTCTCTCACTCGCGCGATCCCCATCCCCCACCGACGTTCCCTCCTTTTCCCTTTGCCATGCCCCATCTTCTTTCTCCCTTTCCTTTGACTTTTTCTTTTCTTTTTGATCTTATCTCCTTCTCACTTATTCCCCACGTTACCGACGCACCCCCATTCCCCTTCTCTCCTTTTTCTTTCGTTCGGTTCCCCTTCAGCTTCTCATATTTTCTTTCAATTTTTCGGTTCTTCATGTGCCCGATCGAAGACCGAGCCATCCCCCTCGAATCCTCCTCCTTTGCTGTTTGTTTTTGTTGCACCGAAACAGTCCGTTGAAGCTGCAAAACCAGCCCTTCTCTCCGTGCGAAATCAGCTGCTCAAATCAGCCCATCATCCAAGGAAAACCAGCAGCGTTGTGGGTTTTGCAGGCCAATTTTCGGGCCCAATTTGTGCCCCGTTGGTGTCGCTGCTTTGGAGAGGATCGAGCCTCGTCGCGTCCTCGTCGTTTTGATTCAAGCTGATCATTAAACGGGTGAGTTTAACTCACTAAACCTCGCTTAGTAGACTAATGATGCTTAAGGGTTTATTAGTGTTAATTAAGCATGATTAGGAAGTTAGATTAGTTTAGATTAATTAAATTAGTGACTTATTAATACATGTTAGGTGGTTAGACTTAGCAATTAGCATGTAGACATGTCCTATTAATCATTGAATGTGTCTCAAGATTTTTCCCGATCCATTTTGGCTTCTAATTAGGCATTACGGGCCTAAGTTGGATTTTTAGTAATTATTTATTTAATTTTCTAAATTATTAAATTATTTATTTATTTTCCAAAAATTCAACCGGGATAGTCGGTGACCGGAATTTTATACATATTATGGTGGTGCAGTCCGTTTATTTAATTGAGCCCTAATTTGTGAGATATTGATTTAATTGTGATTTTAGGATTTATTTCCTAAATTAAATGATTTTTGGAAATTAATTGAAAAATAACCGGGCATCGGTTAATAGTGCCAAAAATATTTGGTGGACTACAGAAATGGTGGGATTTGTGAAAAAGGAAAATATGATATTTTGGCTAAGACCGACTATGTACCCACACACGTGTATTTTTATCGGGACGGATAAAAATGTCGAATTGGTTTGCATGGTTGGGTGTGATATACTATATCAGCCTATGGGCGATATGTCAGCTTAGCGAAAACAGTATACCGATTACTATATCATCCTATGGGCTCTGATATATCAGCTTAGCGAGAGCAGTTTATCTTATCAGCTTAGAGAGAGCATTATTAGTGTACTATATCAGCTTGCGGACGATATATCAGCTTAGCGAGAGCAGTGCACTATTTATCAGCTTAACGCGAGCTATACCATCTATATATCAACTTAGAGTGAGCAGTCTTGGACCATAATCGGACTTAATAAATAGTATGAGATGAGCCGATCAAGAAAGGGTCATGGTGACATGTAATCGAATAAGTCGATTGATCAATAATTTGATCTGATGTGATGAGTTGATTGATTGGGTGCCTATTTGAATTGACTTACAGGTGAAATCTGAAGTCAAGGTAAGTCATCTGACCTATGTTGTGCATAAGCAACCCTTATGGCATATTGGCCTTCTAATCGAGTCTTAGGAAGTAGAACTCGCTAAGACATTATCTCACTAGTTATTGTATAACCATTTTCAGGTCTTCAGAAGATGTTGGTAGACATTATCTCACTAGTTATTGTATAACCATTTTCAGGTCTTCAGAAGATGTTGGTAGACATTATCTCACTAGTTATTGTATAACCATTTTCAGGTCTTCAGAAGATGTTGGTGGAGGACCGGGAACCCTAGAGTCTGAGAAGATGGAAGAAATAGAATCGGCAATCTGTCTGGCTAGTAAGTCATAGGACAGCTCTTTTTTGGTTAAGCCAATATTTTGTAAATAGCATGTTATTGTATATAAACTTGTTTGTTTATAAAAGGCCGTTTTGGTTGGAAAATTTGTGACCCTACTTTTCTATCCCATTATTTTATTGTTTGGGGATTTATTTATATGTTTCCGCATGCATATTAAAATGAATAGGTTGGCGATGCATCTTGGAACGTCGCTATTATATCGACCAGGTGAGGGATGGGTGCACATCCAAGGATCAGGGCGTGACAATACCTAAACTCCCTACCTCCCCCTTCTCATGTAAGAAAGGTGTCTATTGAGACAAACCTTCACTAATGTATATTTAAATTGTCGGTAAGTTCTTAATCAATACCGGCTATTATTAATACCTGACTGTAATTTATGCCTTCCAAATTTTTAGGTCGTGTTTTTCACCATTAAAGTTGATTTAACAAGGTGTGATTCATTACAATCTACTGGAGATTATGCCCAAACTGAAAAAATTTCTTTTTCAGCCAGGACAACGCTTTTGATTAAGCGGGTCCGATCCATATCCAATCCCTTTGATCGCATTGGTTTTACGGACCTGAGTCTAGGCGAGAATTCTGCAAATTGTAGTTGCACTCCTGACACAATTGCAAGAGATAAAGCCTTTGATGGAGGAGCTAAAAGTCAAATGTAAGTAATGTGAGCAAAAATATACCTCGCTGTGAGCACAATGACTACTTATTACCTCTATTCATTTTAGCAATTTGCTTACGGTTGGGTTGTTTTTATTATTGCTAGTTGGTTTTTGAGTATTTTTGGCTGTCAACATTATATTTGCGTATTGTCCCAGACAACTAATAAGAAGTTTTCAATCTATATTGATAAGTTTCTATTAATCGCTGGCATGTATGGAATGATTTTTACTTTTTACTTTTTCGCTTAACTTAAATCTTATAGTTCACACACTTTTAACTTTTCTTTAAATCCAAAACTTTCTAAACTTTCATAGTACTCAAATTTTAGCATAAAGACTCATATTTTATTTTTTCATAATTTTTCGAAATTTTAGTGATCTTTTAAGTTTTGACTTGGAAAAGTAAAAAGTACTATTTAGTTTTATTTAAATTCAAACAAACGTGCACATTTTTTAGACTGAGTCGGTAAATGTTCGAGAAAATATTTTATAGTTTACCTTTTCTCAACATGCTCATAAGTTCAGGTGAAGGATAATACAGTGTTGATTTCAATTAATACTGAGAAGTTACTCATCGACTCATATATTTAGTATAAAAGGTTGGTAGATATTTATGTCACGTCGATAATTGCATATATATGTATCAGTAGATACCATTTAAATAACTTCATATACCATTCAAATAACTTTATTACTATCCAAAAGTGTGGTAAATTCCTTTAATATGATGATAATCTTTGAAAGTGTATATTTAGATTGCTGGTAAGTGGTAAGTTCTTCATCAATGGCGACTGTTATTGAAACCTGATAGAAATTTATTCCTTTCAAATCTTTAGGTTGTGTTTTTTACCATTAACGTTGATTTAACAGAGTGTGATTTATTAAAATCCAATGGAGATTACGCACAATCAGAAGAAAATTTCTTGTCTGGCCCAGGACAACGCTTTTGATTATGCGGGTCCAATGCAAATCCAATCCCTCTGATCACATTGGTCTTACAGACCGGGCCTACGCAATAATTCTGCTAATGCTAGTTGCACTCATGATAAAAGTCATATGTAAGTAATGTATAAACATTATCCAGCTAACTCATGTACAGGTCACTGTAAAGACTTATAGTATGACAAAAATAACTATAAGTTTCCAGCAATACTTTTATTCTTTTTGAATCGGGATGAATCAAACTTGCGGACAAGCATGGTTTTTTAAGCTACAAAGATATCACAATAAACCTGCGCACCGAGCTGAGAATGGTCCCAATGCATTCTTAGCTGCAATTACTTTGTTGACCAACATTTTCCATTTGGACTCATCTTTCTTGCTTTGATGCCGAATCTTCACCCTAAATTGCCTGGCAAAAGCGAAAGAGACATTATGTAGAGCAATCAATTTCACAATACAAATCAGTTCAACGAAGGTGCTGCTCAACTCTACACCCCAATAAGATGACTTAGCCCCGATATGCATCTCGCGTAATCACTTAATTTTAAATCATTGAAGAATCATTTGGGAAGAAAAACATGCTTGCCTTAAAAAAGTTATGACTCGTCAACCAGTTTCTTCAGATCAGTGTTGGGACTTTTTTCCATGCAAGACACTAGAAATACGAACTTATGAGTCAGTAATGCAATTCTCACTTGACCATCTGGAGTGAGTTTCCCTCAATATCCAATGCTTTTTATGACCTATTTAGTTAGCTGAATGAACTGGGCCCAGTGGTAAGGGAATTAGGTGGGGTGGGGATGTTTAGTTTCAAATGTGGGGTTCAACTCCCACATCTACAAAGAGGCAAAGTAAAAGTTTGAGAGAGAGAGAGAGAGAGAGAGAGAAAAGGATTAGAATAGGACTAACCAAACAGAAAAAAAAAATGTGTGAACGAAAAACAACCCATACATCTTGGGCAGTCACATCTAGACACATCCTGCATCCATCTAAACTTCTCCAGATTAAAATTGAGGTTACAAACATAGAAGTTCTTTGACTTACCTACAGAGAGGAACCTTGCAATCATCAGGCTCGGTACACATCCGAGAGTGCATTTCAAGAAGCTGCCACATGCGCTTGCAGTGTACACATCCTCCAGGAACGCGGATCTTGCAACTGGCAAAATGACGTACTAAGGTCTTAAGTCCTTTACAAGCAGGAATCCACAGGCAGGCTGCGATGCTCTAAGGAGTTTGTCGCATGGTCCAATCATCCTGCAACCATCGCTGCATATGCGAAGGAGGGGTTCCTTGGCCTCGTAGAGTTGCAAGTACACCTGTCTCTCTTCCGTCTTCCTCAGCCTCTCGTGTTTCCTCTGCAACATCGGTAGTCGTAAGACCGCAATGCAAACAATTTTGGACAGTTAATTTAATCATGAAACTAACATATCCACCAGTATGAGAATGATGCGTAGTTATTTTCGTAAGGGAGGAGTAATGACCGATCTTCCAGGATTCAATCTGGTTGTCATGTTGACAAAAGTGAAATCACCACCTTGCTCAATAGCAACCAGAGGAACTTGATGCGAAGAGTAACGTAACCAAAAAGATAAGAATGTAGACATCCAGTGATTCTTTGCTATGAAGGACTTGGAAGAGGCTAAGAGCACAATGTTGATGCTACTGTCAAAAACAGAAGATTGGATAGAGCGGAAGCATCTCTTAATTCTAGGGCATCTAAAGAAGGAAACACAAGCACAAAATTGAGAACAATCTTGAGAAATTTTTTCAAGGAAATTTATGGGAGAGGCTAAATCAAGGGGGAAAAGAATAACCAAGAACACATCAGTAGTAAAACCCTCACACGGATCTAGAACCGATGAGACCTGCCCTATCTATGTGGGAAGTCTTACTACTAACAGTAGTAGAAGCAGCAGCAGCAGGAGCTAGAGATTTGTGATGGACCATGGTCCATGACTATCAATCTCCCAAACATGACTATCAACCACCTGCGTCTTGCGGCTACCACGGTCAACCACCATCCATTACCAGACTCTTCATTTCTCAGCATAACGAAAATGACCAGAACATGAGCAAATGGGATGCAAGGGAGATGGCTCTAAAAAAACTCATCTCTGATCATTGTCCAATGCTATATTGAGTCCATTTCGTTTCTTTTATCACTGAGTCACCATCGCAGCGAGCACAGCAACAACGGAGCAACATAAAAACAAAAGGTGCAGATTCGATCATAAGTAACATGGAAATCAAACTGCAATTGTGCTCAGTGATTGATGAAGAATTCCTTTCATGCAGAACGTGTCCACATACATTCAAAGTGATCCAGAGTCAGTGACAAATTATATGCTCATTTGGTTCGGCATCCGAGACGTCCCTATATGCAATACTAAAGCAACGTTTCAATTCGACAATACCAAAGCATCAATGATTTAAACCAATTCGTAAAAAAAAAAACAAAAAAAAATCTGTTTTCGCATAACACCGCCATGACATTAATCTCTGCTCTTAATTCTAAATTAAGTCAACCGAGGCAAAAGGTTTTGAATTTCACGTTACCGAAGAGGAATCTTGATCATGACCGAAGATTACAGTAACGAGAAGAAGTCCTGGAAGGTGATCAACTTCGGTGGTGATGCCCGAACCGAGATTGAAGCTTTTCAAGCTTCGCGACCTGGAAAACAGGGAGAAGCAGAGCAGGAAAGGCGCCGCTCAGGAATGCTGAGAAACGACGGCGACAAAGGCAATGGCGATGAGGACGATCAGAATCGGGATCTGAAAGCAAACTTCAGTCAGTACTCAAGCCGTCGGAAGCTCTCGGTTTCGGCAAGGAGACGAGGCCGCTTGACAGATTTCGACCGGGGTTTCTTTCTTTGTTTTTCTTTTCTTTTCCCTTTTTTTTTTTTGGGGGAGGGCCTTCTTTCGTTATGGGTCGCATTGAGATATGGAACGAAGGCAACTTGGGTCGAGAGTGAACTCGCTTGAACGGACCCATCTGAATTGGCTCCCATTTTTATTTGTTATTTATTAATTATTTATTATCTTGCTATTTATTTATATTTCGATTTTGTACTTTTATTACGGTGAAAATTTGAATTGTTAACTAAAATTCAAGTGCCAGTAATGGGCAATGCTGATTTTGGCAAAAACTCTTGGCAACTCTTAAAACATATAGAGATTCTCAAGGTTGTCTAGGTGTTTACACATTTGATCTGCTCATGTGTGTCCGTTATTTTTCGTAGTCTAACTTTCGATAAGAGATAAAAGAGACCAGACAAGTATGAACCAAGTGAGGGGTTGTTGATTGCTTTACTGATGAGGGGAATATGAAAGCTATGCCAATGGAAGATGTTGTCGTCCTCAACTCTTTTCGCTCTCTTTAAGAAGTGAATTCTATTTTTCAAGAAGGTCCATCTCATGAGAAAAACAATGAAAATTAAAAAGGCAATTACATCATCAAATTTCAACACTAGGATTTTCAAAATGATAATAAACAACTGAATTAATTAGATGGCGCTTTCAATTCAATAACTTCTGCTCCCAATGAAATCTAGGGCAGCTTAATAGGCTTAAACTCTGTCCACCACACCCCAACAAGAACTAACAACAACAAAGAGGTACACATCTCTTGACGTTTCATCCATCACGAGCTTGGGCATAACATTTAAAAAAGGGGTCCTACTTTTCTGTGTTCTTAATGATGGAAATTAAGTTATTAATTGGTGAACCAAGTGTGTGTGTGTCTATATATATAGATAGATAGGGCCGTGTCGGTAAAGAAATTGAAGCACATTCTACTGTCCATCTTCTTACATTTTGGACGATTTTCCCTATTAGAGATAATTGTCCAAAAAGTCTTTTTTAAGTCTTTTTGTGAGCATGTCTCATCAACTACCATCAAATAGAATGATTATGAGATCCAAATAAACAGAAGAAATAAATGGAAGATCATATTCTTACAAATGTAGAAAAAAATGGAAGAGTTGCTTATGCAAAAGCGTAAATCCGACCGGTTCATATTCACCCATATTGTTGGTTGAAGCTAACTCCCTAAGGCAAGTCTCTCCCATTTGACTTGCAGCAAGAGCTTGAGATATGGTTTTAACTCTAGCTAAGTAGTTGTTTCCTTCAAGATAGAACCTCATATATGGTAACCAGTTAGAACATGGCAAGAACAAGATTCTATGCTGTATTAATCCAGACATCTGTAATTGGTTTTAGCCAAGAAATGTTTTCGAGCTTTTTTTTTTTTTTCTTTTTCCTCCCCTTAAAGCTCAATAATTTGGCTCATAACCTAAAGAATAGCTAATAGGGGTTTTCAAAGAAATACAACGAGTTGGTGAGTTTTTGCTATTCACTAAGTTTTGATTAGCAAGAAAAAATGCATTTGTAACATACTAATTCCCTGAATGACTTTATTCTTGTGGGTTCAGACATAGTCACAATGGTATCAACAACACCAGCTATACAAGTTTGTTCTAAACTCACCTATGGCCCCAGTGCAACAATTTAATTTTGTACTTCTATTTAACTTGTAAAACACGACTTTCAATAGGGGCTTCACATAAAACTACGGGGGCCTGCAGTGAAAAGTTCATGAAGTCTGTGTTAAGCATCTCCTTATTACAGATGTATATGTTCTCATGAATGCCAATTGCATGTGCTTTGCTTTGCTAGTTGTTTATGGAACTACATAATATTAATTGTCCTAACAGGATCAGCAAGGTGACCAACTGCACGAAGTACTGACAATCTTGAGGCTTTGCTCACAAGAACTCTTTTTAGGTCTTTTCATGGCCTTGCGTAAGGTCTCATTGGTATAGAACCAACATCATAGTTTGAGTTGGATCGGATTATTAAAGTTAACTGAATGTTCAAATTGGACATAGTAGATTATTGGAAACTTGTTAGGGAGAAATGAAAATGAAGGCTCGGTGAGCCAGGTTTCAACAAAAAATTCTTGCAAATGCTCGCAAGAATGCTCTGTTCTAACCTTTTCCATTTTCAATCATTCAAGTATAGAAATTTGGTAAGAATAAGCAGTTCAACAGAGAATTGTCTCAAATAAATTGCTAACAAATGCAACTAGATCCGGTACCAATAAACTCCCAAGTTCTGACCCCAGATTATCGACCAGTCTAAATCTGAAATGTTGATGGATTATCTTATGAAGGATGCCGACTTACCAATTGCTTCCAAGCATGTTCTGCAAGAAAATTTCCAAAGAATTTCACTGTAAAGAAGCCTTATCATAAGAGCTCTGTTAATTCTCGATGCAATGGCAAGCGTGTAGTCCCTAGACCTAGCAATAGGACAAAGCAAACAACTCTGTCACAAAGCAAAAAACACTCATATATCAACGCTGAACATAGTACCAGTTTATTACCAGATGTCGAAGTTAACTTTCCTATCACCATCCATCAATTTGAACCAGTGACATGTTTAGTCCCATGTCCTTTTGAGACTTTAATTGGCAGGAGCTCTTTTTACTTGGCATCTTCTAATCTTTGGTTTATCTCATCGCACAGTGAGACTTCCTCAGAAGTGGTAAATAATTGGACTTCGCAATGCTGATACATGTTTGGTGGGTTAGACATCCCTCAAGTAGACTGACGTCCCTGAGTTCCTCTTTTGCTTGGCAATGTTGTCCTGCTTTTCGAAAATCAACTTCAGTTGCCCACTAATTATCATTCAAGCTGCGAGTAAGCACTACCGTTCACTTCAGTCACTGGAGAAGTGTATCCAGGATGAAGTCTGACAACTCTCAGCATCCACACGCTCAAGGACATGCCAAGCCTCTTCTTCCATGGATGGGATTTCCGAATCCTCAGTCCATCATTCAAGGCCTCAGGACGTATGGTTAATGTAAAGTAGAATTCATTTGACCCCTAGTAGGATGATAGATGAAATAACAACAAATTTATTAGGAGTTTCTAAGACATGGTGATATGAAACCAAGTCTGACCAAAGATATGGTAACTTCACAAAGGTTCAGTTCACCATTTAGATAGGATTAAACACAGACTTCAGTATCCTCCAACTAGGTAACCAGTTCATTCTTGTTTTCTATTCAAATTTTCTTCTGAATGATCATTATGTTAAGGGACGGTAGATAGCTTGGGCCCAAAAGAAAGGGGGAGTAAAAGAGAACAATCCCTAACCACAGCATCCTTTGACTTCGATCAGAGTAGCAGGATGGTATCAAAATTTGCTAAAGGAAAATGTAACATGCATGGGCCAATGGTACCTCGCTTGACCTGAGCTCAGGTAAGCATCACATGGGCCACAACTTCGATGTCAATTAGGAGTTCAGCTGGATTGTCAAGCTTCGTTTACAGGACACAGCATTTGAGGCAGAGAAAATCGCCAGCATCCGCCTACATCCCAAAAATAATATCCTTCAGATTATGATCTTCCACTTAACAGATCCATAATTTCACACATATACATCAAACTGCAAGAGTGAGGCTCAAGTACAACAATCCGTGCTTATAGAAGACTGTAACAGCAGACACATCATGTAATCATTGCCACAGATCCACACCCAGCAGCTAAGTAATGCAACAGCAGCACCTAGACATAGAAATGCATCATGTGCCGGATGAGTACTTACAGGTCTCAAAAAATCAACATGGTCAATTTCAAAGAACCAGGATGCCACACCAGCAAAGGCATATCTGGTTGAAAAGGCCATTTCAAAAGCCCTTCGCATTAAAATCCTCCAAATATCCTCCAGTGAATATTCCTTTCCTGTGGCTGGCGTATTAATGAGTTCTCAAAACAAGTGTCCCTTATCAGAATGCTATCTGTGTCTGCCAGAGCAGGCATATTATAGAAGACATGACCTTCGGCAAGTAAAGCTAGGAGCCTGGACAAGTCCTCCACCTTCGTATCTCCGTTACATTCTTCTCTCTTCTTTTTCATCATTTTACTCCTCTTTTCTGCCTCTTGCCAAAGTAACTTTTCTCTCTTTATCTCTGGCAAGATGGGTTTAATTGGAGCTGATTTCCAGTTTTAGAATCACGAGCCACAAATGTGAAATTGGCAGTAAGTGAAACTGAATCTGAGGAATGCTGGATATCTGCAGAAAATTACCAGTTTAAGGTAAACGGCATAATGGATCAGTAATGAGACTCTATCACGGAAAGGATAACTTCTTGAAGATTTTACATCTGAGTATTGTGCTTGAACAACATGTCGAAAGCCTTGACAAACTACCAATATTTCTTGGAGAGGATGTTGATTAGCAGGCTTTTCTGTTGTTAGGATGGGTTTGATTTTTTTATTATTTTTTGGTAATAAGAGAATGGTGAATGGCTAGCAAATTCGCAAACTTCTCCATAGTTTTTATGAGTAAAGTAAAGAAAACATGCAAGAGTAAATAAGGTTTGCAAAGAATAAACACACATTTAAGGCACGGCCATCAAAATGACACCATCCTTCAGGATCAGGAGTAATGTGGCTCCTTGCTCCTGCAACTGCTTAGTGGCAGCAGATGGAAATGTATATTCTCGTCCCATAAGCCAATAAAGCAATCATCAACTTGAGGGGAGGAAGTAGCATACTATCATCGATTGGAAGTACTGTTTCATATGATACCTTCCGTGGACTGAGTTACATCCAGTTGGATCGCCATTGATGAGCGCCCAACCCATGTAACAGCACCACGTTCAGAACCAGAAACAAAACCATCACCATCCGATAGTTGTTCAAAGCTCGGTTTAATTTACCTTATATAGTCCCAGCGAGAGCATCGACATCTTCCACCAGCTTCCCCATCCTGATCTCATCCCAAGGATTCCCATACTGATCTCCGAGCAACATAATCACTCGAAAACTTGAAGAAAACGCTCGTCCTGCTCCTGGACGGACTCCTCGGAACCAATTCGCTCTCCGTCGCCCCGGCATCGCCGACCTCCTCGAATATCTCGGATCTCGCTTCCCACGAGGCGTTGGTGACGGGCGAGAGAAGTACGTACCGGGCCACCAGCTGATCGGCTTCCGAATCGACGATCCGGCGTCGATGGGCGGAGCGGCGGCGGAGGCCACGGGAAGCGCTCGCCCGTCGAAGCGGATGCTCAGTCGTCCGTCGTGGCGGAGGATCGGGGCGATGCGAGTCCCGTGGCGCGAAAGGAGGAGAGCTTTGAGAGGAGACGGTGGTGGACTACCGATACGATGTAGGGAGACCACGATTTGACAAACGAGTAAAAATTATTAATTTAAGAAATATTTTTGATAAATCATATAACTTATAGTAAAAAAATCAATAAATTTTATTTCTCATTCTCTTAAACAAACCAGCTTGTACGACATATAACAACACCGTATTAAGAAAGTTATTTGTTGAGAGGAAAAAAAGAAAGGTTGAAAAGGGAAATTAAAACAATGAGAAAGGAAAATAGCAACTAAGGTGAACTCTTTTTAACATTCTAAAAAAAATTAAATCAAGCTGTTGAAAATTTATATAATTGGACAATAATCTCTGATTCCTCTCATCATTATCGCTGTCCATTATTTGATTTTCTTCACATAAAAGATCACCACCATCCATTATTTCAGAAATGCAATATGATAGATTGACCACCTAATTCGTCATAAGCCTTTTCTCTGTGTAAATTAGTTGGCAATTTTTGGTTTCTTTTCTGCTCGATTGAATTACGTTTTATCGATCTTCCTTGTTTTGACTTAACAAAATAAGCTATACTTCAAATTAGAGATAATACTAAGATAAATATTTTATGTTCTTTAATAATTGTTTTTTTCGTAAAATATAAACTTAAGTGAAATTTCTTCATCCAGTGGAGTAAGCTCTATGCAAATATATAAATGATCTGCCTAAAAATTAAAAATGACATTATTTTTTTACTTGTCGCCTTACTTTAATTATAAATCAATTTGAGTTTATTATCATAAGTTACGTAAGTGATAAAAAATATAAATTGTATAATTGAGGAGTGTTTTTGAAAATAATATGTTTTACACGTTTAAACACAATGAGAGGTAATAGTTTGGGGATGACAAATAAACTACAGCTTATTGTTGTATGTTTACCATGCAACAATAACACAATTGAAGTCAAGTGCGATGTGGAAAGGACAAAATATTCTCTCAATTTCAAGTTTAATTCCATAACTTCCATCACAAAATACAACAAACATTTACATAATATTATACGTAAACATATAAGAAATATGAATTGATAAAATCGATAGTGTCGCCTTGAATTATAAATTCGTCAATGAAGTCTTCTGATTTAGGAGAATTCCCATACGGTCAATTTATTTTGGGGTTCATAGTACAAGCCCCAATCAGGATCAAAGAAACAACCCAAATGAGCCATCAATAGCCAAACAAAAGTAATAAGCTCTCCACCTTTGCTTAGCACCTGCACACGTGCCGTTCCCTTAATATGACTTGCTGCAAAGAACAACATCTCACCCCACACTCCGCTCATTACCTTCCACTTCATTTCCCCAAGCCTCTCCATCTGATTGGCCAACTCTATGCCATCGCAGAGGACGGATCTTGGTCTCGGTTTAAATGGAGGAAACTCAAACAGTACCTGGGATAGCCTCTCCACATCCATGTTTGCCTTAGGGATTGAGTGTAGATCGGCCAATGTATCCTCTAATCTCTTTAGGGCAATGCCCGCCACAGAGGACACCACATTTGTATGAAGTAAAAGATACATCATGTAGTCGGAGAGGATCTTACTAAATTTCCTTTCATCTCTAGCTATGTCGCTCATTAATTGTTTCTCTTTGTAGTACCACATTTCAGTAGCAATATGCCACATTATAACACTAGTGTCATAATTAACATCAATGACATAATCTAAAAGATTGTCACAATCATCCCTCCCTAGGCTACTCTTGAGAAACATATCACCTCTAGCCTCATATATCTTCCTCACCTCTATTGGATCATTTGTGTTTTCGGATCTACGTTTCACCTCCTTAAAGATAAAGATCCATAACTTCTTAATAAAGGGATTCTTGGACACAAACATCAATTCCCTATTCTTCAAACCACAGCCTCTAACGATTGTCTCGGCAGCTTGATGAAAAAAAGAGATGATCTTCTTAGACATACAAGATGTAAAACAGCAAATTTTAGAAAAAGCAATGATGCCCCGATGTTGATGGCTCTTATACATCTTTCTCGGACTATTCTTCAATATCTCAGAAAAAAGGTTGCAAGCAGAAATGGATTTTGACCACCTCCGAAATATAAATGGTGTGTCTATGACCTCATAGCTAATATTGGCATTAGGCTCTGCTTTGTATGTCGCAAATCGGGGCTTCCTTAGGCAATCCATGGTGGATAGAAATGAATCTTGTTTAGATGATCTTCTTTTGTAACCCATGATTTTGGCAACAGTCCAATCAGAGAAAACGAGCCTAAATAGAGCTATCACATCAAGAGCAATCCCTCCTGAAAAGAAGGATATAAGTAATTTTCACATCGAGTTTGAAGAGCCGATGCTTCTTGAAGTGATTGAACAAGATGAAAGCCACCACAATGCTAGTGAAGGCTATAAAGCGGAACATGTAGCTCAACTTACATCGTGTTGCCAAAGCTTTTGTGCGGAGCACCTCATAAATGAAATGGAGTTCAACTGATATCACCCTTAACGCATCAATTGCAGAAATTTTGCGGAAATATTTACGACTTTTTTCACATTTTTGACGTGTGAAGATGAGATCTCCAAGAAAGACCTTAAAGATTTGAAAAAAGTAGTAAGCAAGCTTCACCACGATGCTCTCGGCAAGCCTTGCTTCTTCATCAGTATATCCATCCCCTAGAACAATGAGTGCTTCATCCGACTCATCACTTAAGATCTTTGAAAGCCCATCATCCATCTGTGAGATCATTGATTTCCTGAGCCTCTGAAAGCTTGAGAGATAAAGTGCCAGTATCCTCTCCACATTTTTTATGACCGCGGCAAGAAACACTAGCATCGTTGGGGTTGCCATCGACTTGTCACTAGTAAATATCTGCACAAAGACATAAATGGAGGCACCTACTTGGAAGATGAGATTGAGCAGGTGTCGTCCCCAAAGTGAATTGTCCTCTAGAGCAAAGGCAATGATGGTGTCCGGGCCGCCAAGATGTAACAATAGAATTGAAGTCCAAAATGCCTGAAGTGCTCCATCTACTTCAGTTATATGAGGGAACGAATTACCTTGGTTGTGAGAGACGAGCCCAATAGTGAATACAATTACCCAATCAGCCATCAAATAGGTCAACCATACGAGGAAAAAGATGATATAATTCGTTGTTTTTTTTTGTAAGGGGTGCAAATAGAATGAGAAAAACCTGAAGCCTAACCCTCTAATGTTCCATTTGTTCCACAAATCCAAAATGAAGCCAGATATCATTGTTTTGCTTGATTTGGATTTTCACTCCTCTCAATATTATTTTGGTGACAACAAAAGTGTCCTCTCAACTATTTATCAAGAGAGTTTAAGAGCATCAAGAAAACAGTGCTTTGCAGACAATGTAAGGATAGGAAGCCTCGAAGTAGAAACTTTCTAGTGTGGTGAAGAGCGTAATGATTAAAAAGGGCATCTTTGGATGTGGAGGTGGGTGTTGTCGAGAAGGGTCAATGCTTGGGACTTGGGGAGTTGGGGACTTGGGAAGATGGAGGTGCACTGTCCTTGCGCTTAAATAAAATGACAAGTGCAGTACTTAAGTTAGATTCTCGGAGGGATCACAATAATCTACTTGGCCTAACACTGTAGTTTCTTTTCTTGTCCATTAGATTAGATAATATTAGCATTCTACCATCGTCATGAAAATAGGATATTTAGAAAAATTAGGCTAATTGATGTGAAAGTATAAAGTGGCATCCATAGATGCATTGGATCATTGGGTGAATGATAAAGTATATATTTGTTATTTTTCCTTTCTTTTTTTAACTTGGAACCCTAATGTTCCTTTTTTTTGTTTTTTTATTTCACAAAGACCCCACGAAATGTTCTTAACTTGCCCATGACTTGGAAGCCGCTTTATTTTTCTTTCTTTTGATTTCTATTTTCGGAGTTCGTGAGTCACGTAGAAGTGATACTTGGATAAATCGGACATAGATGACCATACCCAATCTCAGCCGTTGAATGACGTGGATCCCACATTGGGTGTACACTACTCGACGATTGAGATGCATTGGTCTCATCATCAATTTTTAATTTCATGATTGTTATCCCAAAAGATAGATTTAAAGCTTTGATTGTGGATTTTGTCCGTGGCGCGGTTGAAATTGGCGGTCAAAACTTCCCACCACCAAGAGGACATCCTATAGAACAGTCGGCAGCCACGTTTTCTCATTGAGCCAGCAAACCTTTATCTCAGGAAAGTGACTCTGGTTGCATTGGGCATGCTCATCGTCTCCTCTATAACCTCTCGATTCTCAACTTTGTCTCATCTGCATGTGAATTTCTTTTGCATGAATATTTACTTCGGACTCTTCTGGGCTTACATTTCGATATGTGCTTACCTGCACCATTTGTGCATATTCAACTCATTTATCAATAATCTCGTATCTTTGAATGCCAAACAAGACACTTTTGTCAAATTGTACAACATGATATGCTTAAGATATGAACCCTCATAAAAATATGCTTAAACCATTAACATGCCTAAATGTATTTAACAGGCTAAATGTTAACTCATCTAATCAGTCATATCTACATGTGTCATAAGCAAATTGAAAAGGTTATTTAGCAAATCACACATTTATTGTTTGTGTTCAAAAAGATTAATCCGTTCAAACTCAATTTGAATGTCTACAATCACTTGTCCTTTTTACGTCATGCGAATGTTTTGTGTCAAAAATTGGCCATCAACAAAGCAATGCTACAATCCTTACTATAATCCTCGACTCTTTATTTTTAAGAAAAAAAAAAAAAAACTCTTCTACATATTCTTCATGCTTGATTAAAGAAATTGAATGAATTTCTAGCTCTTGCAGCAGTGAAAGAGAATTCAGAAATAGAGAGAGATGATCTCTTTTTATGTTTATTTTTATTTATAAATCTCATCAGCTCATGGGTAATTGTTATTTTTAGTCAATTTTCGCTACGGAATAGAAGAGACCAGACAAGAACCCAGCGAGGGGGTTGTCGATTGTCTTATCGATGAGAGGGAATTTGGAAGTTATGTCAATGGAAGATATTGTTCTCTTCAAGTCTTTTAATGCTCTTTGAGCAGCCAATTCTATTTTTCAAGATGCTCAGTCTCAAGTGAAAAACATTAAAAATAAAAAGGCAATCGCAACGTCAAATTTCAATATGGAATTTTCATAGTGAAAATGAACAATCATATTAATTAGTTAGCTTCCATTTTAATAGCTTATGCCCTTAGTGAAATCTGATCCAGCTTAATAGGCTTAAACTCCGTCCATTATGCCCCAACAAGAAGTAACAAAGGCGAAGACATTCACGTCCGTTGATGTTTCGTCCCTCGCAAGAGCTTGGGCAAAACATGAATAAAATAGGGCCCCGCTTTTCTGTATTCTTAATGAACGAAACTAAGTTTTTAATTGGTGAATTACATTACCTTCTTATAAAAATAAAATGAAAAAAGAATTTAGAGCCGAGGAGAATATAATGACAAGTAAAGAAATTGAAGCATATTCTACTGGTCATCTTCTTACGTTTGGACAAATTTTCTTGTTGGGGATAATTGTCCAATAAGTATTTAGTCCTTTGTGAACGTGTATTGAAGACATCGATTATGAGATGAAGAAACGGAAGAAATAAATAAATCGAAAGTTCATCACTTTACAAATATAGAAAAGAAGGAAGAGTTGCTTATACAAACACATGAATCTGATCATTTCATATCACCCGTATTGTTTGTCGACGCAAACACCCTAAGTCATGTCACTTCCATCTGACTTGTGGCGAAACCTTGAGATATGGTTTTAACTCTAGCTTGATAGTTATTTCCACCAAGGCAGAACATGATATATGGTAACTAGTAAGAACATGACAAGAATAGGACTCTATGATATTTTAATCTAGACATCTGTAACTGATTTTAGCTAAGATATGTATTCGAGCTTTATTTTTATTTTTTTAACCTCTATTATTTGAATCGAAGCCTAAAGAGTAGCTAAAAGGGTTTTTCCTAGAAACATACTACGAATTGGTGAGTTTTCACTAGTCACTTAGTTTAGGTTAGCAAGACAAAATGCATGTGTAACAGACTAGAAAATATCATTCCCTGAACCATCTTATTCTCATGGGTTCAGATGCAATCACAATGGTATCAACAACACTATCTACACAAAGTTTATTCTAAAATTGCCTATGGGCTAGGGCAACAATTAAATTTTGTACTTCTATTTAACTTGTAGCACACGACTTTCAAAAGAGGGCTTCACATAAAACTATGGGGGCCTGCAATGAATTTATCCTAATGATTCCTTGCCGATGACTATATAGTTGGAACCATGGTGTGTTGAGTGTCACATAGTGCTAATTAAAGCATAAAAATTTCATGAAGTTTGGGTTAAGCATCTCCTTATTACAAATGCAGATGTTCTCATGAATGCCAATTGTATGTGCTTTGCTGGTTGTTTATGGAATTACTCAACATTAATTGTTCCGAGAGAATCAGCAACGTGACCAACTGCACCAAGTACTGACACTCTTGAGGCTTTGCTCCCTAGAACTCTTTTAGGTCTTTTCATGGCCTTGCGCAAGGTCTCATTGGTAGAACCAACATCACAGTTTGAGTTGGATCTGATTATTAGAGTTAACTGAATGGGCAGATTGGGCATAGTAGATTATTGGAAACTTATTAAGGAGAAATAAAAATGAAGGCAGGGGTTTCAACAAGGAATTCTTGCAAGAATACTCCGTTCTAACCTTTTCCATTTTCAATCATTCAAGGATAGAAATATGGTGAGCATACGCAGGTCAACAAAGAATTGTCTCATATATATTGCTAATAAACGCCACTAGATCCGGTAGCAATAAACTCCCAAGTTCCAACCCTAGATTATTGACCAGTCCAAATCCGAAACGTTGATGGATTATCTTATGAAGGATGCCGATATGCCAATTGCTTCCAAGCATTTTTTTTTTCAATCAAATTTCTCAAAAGAATTCCACCGTATAGAAGCCTTATCGTAAAAACTCTGTCAATTCTCGATGCAATGGCAAGCGGGTAGTCCCTTGACCTAGCATTAGGACAAAGCATACAACTCTGTCACAAAGCAAAAAACACTCACATATCAATTCTGAACAGTACCGAAAATTTTTATTAGTAAGCGGTGCAAATAGAATGAGAAAATCCTGAAGAGTGAAACTCAGGACGACTAACCCTCTAATGTTCCATTTGTTCCACAGTACCAAAATGAAGCCAAATATCATAGTTTTGCTTGATTTGGATTTTCACTCCTCTCAATATTATTTCGGTTAAAACAAAACTGTCCTCTCAACTATTTATCAAGAGAGTTTACGAGCATCAAGAAAATAGTGCTTTGCAGACAATGTAAGGATAGGAAGCCTGGAAGTAGAAACTTGCGAGTGCGGCGAAGAGTGTGATGATTAAAAAGGGCGTATTTCGAGGTGGAGGTGGGTGTTGTCGAGGAGGGTTAGTGCTTGGGACTTGGGGACATGGGAGGATGGAGACTCGTGTGCTGATTATCGTCCTTGCGCTTAAATAAAACTAAAGTTAGATTCTTGGAGGGATCACAATAATCTATCTGGCCTAGCACTGTAGTTTCCTTTTTCCTCCTTTAGATTAGATGATATTTACCATTCTACCATCATCATGAAAATAGGATATTTGCATTATCAAGGAAAATGACATTTTCATTAATAGACAAATTAGGTACATTGATGTGAAAGTATAAAGGGGCATCCACAGGTGCATTTGATCATTGGGTGAATGATAAAGTATACATTTGTTATTTTTTCTTTCTTTTTTTAACTTGAACCCCAAGTAATGTTCCTCTTCTTTGTTTTTTATTTCACAAAGACCCCATGAAATGTTCTTAACTTGCCCATGACTCGGAAGCCGCTTTATTTTTCTTTCTTTTGATTTCTTTTTATAGAGTTCGTGAGTTATGTTGAAGCAATACTTGCATAAATCGGATATAGATGAGCATACCCAATCTCAATCGTTGAATGACGTGGATCCCATATTGGGTGCACATTACTCAACGATTAAGATGCATTGGTCTCATGATCAATTTTTAATTTCATGATTGTTTTCCCAAAAGATAGATTTAAAGCTTTGATTGTGGATTTTGTCTGTGGCGCCGTTGGAATTGGCGGTCAAAACTTCCCACCACCAAAAGGACATCCTACAGGATAGTCAGCAGCCAAGTTTTCTCATTGGGCCAGCAAACCTTTATCTCAGGAAAGTTACTGTGCTTGCGCTGGGCCTGCTCTTTGTTTCCTCTATCACGTCTTGGTTCTCAAATTTATCTCATCTACATGTGAATTTCTTTTGCATGAATATTTACTTCGGACTCTTCTACATATTCGACATTATTTCCTTACATAACTCTTATGGGCTTACATTTCGATATGTGCTTACCTGCATCATTCGTACATATTCTACTCGTTTATCAATAATCTCGTATCTTTGAATGCCAAACAGGACACTTTTGTAGAATTGTATGACATGATATACTTAAGATATAAACCCTCATAAAAATATGCTTAAACCATTAACATGCCTAAATGTATTTAACCAAATGACATTGACACAGGCTAAATGTTAACTCATCTAATCAGTCATATCTATGCGTGTCATAAGCAAATTGAAAAGGTTATTTAGCAAAGAACACATGTATTGTTTGTATATAGAAAGATTAATCCATTCAAACTCAATTTGAATATGTCTACAATCACTTGTCCTTTTCACGTCATGTTAATGATTCGGGTCAAAAATTGGCCATCAACAAAGCAATGCTACATCCTTACTTAACCTGACTTTTTTGTCCTAACTCTTCTACATATTCTTCACGCAATTGAATCGAATTTCTAGCTCCTGCAGCAGTGAAAGAGAATTCAAAAACAGAGAGAGATGATCTCATTTTTTTACTTTTGTTTATTTATTTTTATTTATAAATCTGATCAGCTCGATGGGTATTTGTCAATTATTTTAAGTCTTTTTCATTTTTCAAGGGATAGAAGAGACCAAACAAGAACATGGGATTTTCATAGTGAAAATGAACAACCAAATTAATGAGTTGGCTTCGATTTTAATAAATTATGCTCTTAGTGAAATCTGATCCAGCTTAATAGGCTTAAACTCTGTCAATTATGCCCCAACAAGAAGTAACAAAGGGGAAGATATACACATCCGTTGATGTTTCATCCCTCACAAGAGCTTGGGCAAAACATTAAGAAAAGAGGGCCCTACTTTTCTGTATTCTCAATGAACGAAACTAAGTTTTTAATTGGCGAATTACATAACTTGTTTACAAAAAAAAAAAACAAAAAAAAAAAAGAATTTAGAGCCGGGGAGAATATAATGACAAAAGGAATTGTTTATGGGCTGTGTCGGTAAATATATTGAAGCATATTCTACTGTTCATCTTCTTACATTTGGACAAATTTCCTTATCGGGGATAATTGTCCAATAAGTCTTTAGTACTTTGTGAGCATGTATCAAAGAGATCGATTATGAGATCTGAAGAAACAGAAGAAATAAATGGAAAGATCAACTTCTTACAATTATAGAAAAGATGGAAGAGTTGTTTATGCAAAAACGTGAATCTGACCAGTTCATATCAACCATATTGTTTGTTGACGTTAATGCTCTAAGGCATGACTCTCCTATTTGACTTGTGGCGAGAGCTTCAGATATGGTTTCAACTCTAACCTAATAGTTCATTCAAGACAATACCTGATGAATGCTAACCTGTAAGAACATGACAAGGACAAGATTCTATGTTGTATTAATTTAGACATCTGTAACTAATTTTAGCCGAGAAATGTTCTCAAGCTTTATTTTTTTTTTTAACCTAATAATTTGAATCAAGCCTAAAGAATAGCTAAGGGTTTTTCCTAGAAACACAACGAATTGGTGAGTTTTCACTATTCACTAATTTTCAATTAGCTAGACAAAACGCATTAGTAACAAATAAGAATCTATCATTCCACGAACCACTTTATTCTCATGGGTTCGGATATAATTACAATGGCATAAAAAATACCAGCTATACGAGTTTGTTCTAAAATCGCCTATGGCCGCAAGGCAACAATTTAGTTTCGTACTTCTATTTAACCTTTAAGACAACTTTCAGTAGAGGGCTTTACATAAAACTATGTGGGCGTGCAGTGAATTTATCATAATGATTCCTTGTCTATGACTTTGTATGATAGGAACCATGGTGTGATGAGTATCACATAGTGCTAAATAGAGCTTGAAAAGTTATGAAGTCTAGATTAAGCATCGCCCTACTACAGACGTAAATGTTCTCATGAATGCCAATTAAACCAACAAAAAGTGCCATATTTTGCTAGTTGTTTATTAAACTACATAACATTAACTGTCCTGACAGAAAAAGCAAGGTGACCAACTGCGGGAAGTATTGACAATCTTGAGGTTTGCTAAACAGAACTCTTTTTTAGGTCTTTTCATGGCCTTGCGCACAGTCTCCTTGGTATAGAACCAACATCATAGTTTGAGTTGGATTTGATTATTAGAGGTAACAGAATAAACTAAGAGGAAATTGGTACGAGTGGGCTGATTGGACATAGTAGATTATTGGAACTTATTAGGGAGAAATAAAAATGAAGACCGTGGGAGCCGGGTTTCAACAAAAAAAAAAATTCTTGCAAATGTTTGCAAGAATACTCTGTTCTAACCTTTTCCATTTTCAATCATTCAAGGATAGAAATATGGTAAGCATAAGCAGTTCAGCAGAGAAATGTCTCAAATAAATTGCTAATAAATGCGACTGGATCTAGTAGCAATGAACTCCCAAGTTCCAACCGCAGATTGTCGAACAGTCTAAATCTGAAACGTTGATGGATTATCTTATGAAGGATGCCGATTTACCAATTGCTTCCAAGCATGTTTTGCAAGAAAATTTCTCAAAAGAATTCCACCGTAAAGAAGCCTTATCATAAGAACTCTGTTAATTCTCGATGCAATGGCAAGCATGTAATCCCTTGACCTAGCATTAGGACAAAGCAAACAACTCGTCACAAAGCAAAAAACACTCACATATCAACGCTGAACAGAGTACCAGTTTATTACCAGCAGATGTGGAAGTTCACAACTTTCCTGTCACCATCCATCAATTTGAATTAGTGACATGTTTAGTCCCATGTCCTTGTGAGACTTTACTTGGCAGGTGCTCTTCTTTCTCAACATCATTTTACTTGGCATCTTCTAATCTTTGGTTCATCTCATCGTGCAGTGAGACTTTCTCAGATGTAGTAAATAATTGGACTTCGCAATGCTGATACATGTTTGGTGGGTTAGACATCCGTTAAGTTCCTAACTAGACTGATGGCCCCAAGTTCCTCTTTTTCTTGGCAATGTTGTCCTACTTTTTGAGTATCAATTTCAGTCCCCCACTAATTCTCATTCAATCTGCGAGTAAGCATTGCCGTTCGCTTCAGTCACTGGAGAAGTGTATTGAGGATTAAGTTTGACAACTCTCAGCATCCACACGTTCAAGGTTATGCCATGCCTCTTCTTCCATGGATGGGACTTCCGAATACTCAATCCATCATTCAAGGCCTCAGGATGTATAGTTAATGTAAAGTTGAATTCGTTTGATACCAGTTAGGACTATAGATGAGATAACAACAAATTTATTAGGAGTATCTAAGACATAGTGTTATGAAACCAAGTCTGACAAAAGACATGGTAACTTCACAAAGGTTCAGTTCACCATTTAGATAGGGTTAAAGACAGACTTCAGTATCCCTTAACTAGGTGACCAGTTCGTTCTTGTTTCACTATTTGATTTCCTTATGCATGATCATAATGTTAAGGGATGGTAGATAGCTTGGGCCCAAAAGAAGGGGGGAGTAAAGAGATATATCCCCTAATCACAGCATCCTTTGACTTCTGATCAGAGTAATGGTATCAAAATTTGCTAAAAGAAATTGTAACACACATGGCCCACTTGTACCTCGCTTGATCTGAGCCCAGGTTGCATCACGTGGGCCACAGCTTCAACATTTATCAGGGCTTCAGCTGGATTGTCAAGCTCCGTATACAGGACACAACATTTGAGGCAGAGAAAATTGCCAACATCCGCCTTCATCCCAAAAATAATATCCTTAATATTATGATGTTCCACTGAACAGATCCATAATTTCACACATATGCGTAAAACTGCAAGAGAGTGAAGGCTCAAGTATGACAAGTCATGCTTACTGAAGACTGACACCAGACATATCATGTAATCATTGCCACAGATCCACACTCAGCAGCTAAGTCATGCAATAGCAGCAGCTAGACATACATCATGTGCTGGATGAGTACTCACAGGTCTCAAGAATTCAACTTGGTCAACTTCAAAGAACCAGGGTGCCGCACCAGCAAAGGCATATGTGGTTGAAAAGGCCAATTGAAAAGCCCTTCGCATTAAAATCCTCCAAATATCCTCCCATGAATATTCATTTGCTGTGAATGGCATATTAATGAGTTCTCAAAACAAGCGTCCCTTATCAAAATGCTATCTCTGTCTACCAGAGCTGGCATATCACCGAAGACACAACCTTCAGCAAATTAAGCTTGGAGCCTGGACAAGTCCTCCACCATAGTATCTCTGTTATGTTCTTCTCTCTTTCTTTTTTCTCATTTTATTCCTTCTTATCTGCCTCTTGCTAAAGTAATTTTTATCTCTTTATCTCTGGGGAGATGGCCTTAATTGGAGATGATTTCCCAGTTCTAGTATCACAAGCCACAAATGTGAAATAGGTGGTTAGTGCAACTGAATCTGAGGAATCCTGGATTTCTGCAGGAAATTACCAGTATAAGTTAAACAGCAGAATGGATCAGTAATGAGACTATATCAGGGAAGGGACAACTTTGTGAAGATCTGACATCTGAGTATTGTGCTTGAACAAGTCGAAAACCTTGACAAACTGCCAATATTTCTTGGCAAGAGGATGTTGATTAGCAAGCTTCTCCATAGTTTGGATGGGTTTGATTTATTTATTTTTATTTTTGGTAATAAGAGAATGGTGAATGGCTAGCAAATTATAGCAAACTTAAAGAAAAATGCAATAGTAAATTTTTGAAGCACAAATTTAAGGCACGGCCATCAAAGTGACACCATCCTTCAGGATCAGGAGTAACGTGGCTCCTGCAACTGCTTAGTGGCAGCATATGGAAATGTGTATTCTCGCCCTATAAGCCAATGAAGCAATCATCAACTTGAGGGGAGGAAGTAGCATGCTATCATCGATCGGAAGTACTGCTTCATATAATACCTTCTATGGACTGAGTTACTCTCAGTTGGTACGCCATTGATGAGCACCTGACCCATGTAACAGCTCGCGCTATTTGCAAGTAAGTGTCAATGTGGATTGGCCTCTTGAGAACCATTCTGTCTACAGAAGCAGTGACTAATAATAGAGGCCTTGCGCTGCCATTGTCGATGAAGCAGTGCTGGTCCAAAATCAAAAGGCGGAATACAATGGGGATGTTCTGTTCACGTGCACAATTCTAATGATGACTTCCCACACTACATGAACAATGGCTAATGACTAGAGAACTCAGGCATTCTGATTGCAGAACTTGATATGGACAAAGATTGATGAGAATTTAGATATGCACATACACGAATGATAGAGACAAAGTACTTCTTACAGCAAAGCAGCAGCATGTTGTTCAATATATTCTCTAATTACCAGATGATCATTTCTAGATTATTCAAATGAGGACTTGACATTCAAACTACAAATAGCAGAGTACTAGAACTGATTACCCACAGACTAAGCACCAGCATCTGTCAGATCAGGAATTTATCGAAGCACCACAAACTGTATTACCTAACTCTAGTAGTGTCAATGACATTACACGGAATTCATCTTCTGCCGAAAAAGCCCATAGGAACTCTCTTTCTTACAATGACATAGTATGCATTGCGTTGACACAAGCAATAGGCAGGGACAAAAACGCTCGAAATTCGGTTAAAACCACATTTCAACCATCGAACCATCATTCGAACCGAGAAACTTAAGCTGGAGAAACATCGCAGAAAACAAATGGCACCACGTTCAGAACCAGAAACAAAAGTATCACCATCCGATAGTTGTTCAAAGCTCAGTTTAATTTACCTTATAGCAGCATATAGTCCCGGCGAGAGCATCGACATCTTCCGCCAGCTTCCCCATCCTGATCTCATTCCAAGGATTCCTATACTGATCTTCGAGCACATAATCACTAGAAAAAAATGCCGAAAACGCTCGCCCTGCTCCTAGACGGACTCCTCGGAACCAATTCGCTCTCCGGCGACGCAGCACTCTCGGTCGCACCGGCATCGCCGACCTCCCCGATTATCTCGGATCTCGCTTCCCATGAGGCTTTGGTGACGGGCAAGAGAAGTACGTATCAGGCCACGAGCTTGATCGGCTTCCGAATCGACGATCCGGCGTCGATGGGCGGAGCGGCGGCGGAGGCCGCCGGAATCGCGCTCGCCCGTCGAAGCGGATGCTCCGTCGTCCGTCGCGGTGGAGGATCGGGGCGATGGGAGTCCCGTGGCGCGAAAGGAGGAAGCTTTGAGAGGAGGAGACGGTGGACTACCGATACAATGTACGGAGGCGACGATTTGACAAACGAGTAAAAATTATTAATTTAAGAAATATTTTTGATAAATCATATAACTTATGGTAAAAAATAAATCATTAAATTTCATGAGTTCTGATGTTTTAGTCATATCTTTTCTGTACATCAGCACTTCAAATCGGGACTACGGGCAGATGGGGCTTAGCTATGTACAGTAGCATGGTGGGAGTTACGTAGTAACCTTCGATAGATACATTCCGGGCAGAGGATTCATGCGGCTCCACAATTGTGGAAAAGTGAACATATTCCAAATTTAAGAGCTGATTTGTGATTCTTTCATATAATCCCGCATCTCGTGGGATCGATATGCTGGATTGCTTGGCGAGGACTCGGCAATGCCTTCGCTCTTCCTAATTGGCATGTCATCGTACGGATTTATCTGGCTCTCGATTTGTGTATTGCCAATTGGCTTTATGCTGTCCTGTTTATGAAGAAGGCGAATTGCGTTCAAGCATCAACCTTGGATGCCATCTGTTTATTGATCCCCTTGCTAAAGCTCATGGGGAATATTGATGTCATGTCTTCATTAGAATATACAAAGTCATTTCATGAACCAAAAAATATGAATAAAGCAAATCGTGATTACACCCTGAATTTATATTTTTTTAGTGATGAAAATTACTATTATTTCATATCTATTTCCTACAAACTATCATTTTACCTTAAGAAAAGTAGCCATATTCACTGAGAATGACAATAGACATAAATGTAATTATAAATGAAACAAACATCCCATCTTTATATTTACTTGTCTACTAAAATTAGCATTTTATTTTAGACTTTCTTTTTTTAAATTATAAGTATGAACTGATTATTTACTATAAATAAGAGTAGATACATGCAAAGGCTTACTATGAGGAATGAAAATCCATCCATTCTCGGCATTAGTCACAAAGATACACAAACTAGTAAATTTTATTCAAACAAACATTTATAGAAATGCCATGAGGGGGTAAATAAGACAACTGATGTGGACGAAATATCTAAGCAGAGTATTCGTTCTCGACCCCACTCGCAATGCCATGATCGCTATCGTCTCTGCCATCCCTCTCATTGATGCGAGAATGCTCTTCCCAATATTCACGGTACATGCCCCATTCAGGTTTGTAGAAGCAACCGAAATGAGCCATTAACAGCCAAATAAAGGTAAGAAGCTCTCCACCTTTGCTCAGCACCTGCACATGTGCCTCTCCCTTAATATTAACTGCTGCATATTGCAACAGCCCAAGCCACACGTCCCTTATTCCCACCCACTTGCTTTCCCCATGATGTTCCAGTTCGCAGGCCCAAAGGAGCCCATCGTTGAGCGGAGATTTCAAAGGGTTGGTAGGACCCAGTTCAACCGTTGCTTGACAGACCCATTCATCTTGCCCTCAATTGTACAATTTTTCACATATCACGTTCAGATCAGTGGTCGCATCACCGATAAGGTGCCGTAGCTCGTGCAACATCTTTGTCAATACCATTTGGGCAGTGTCCACCATCGCCACGGCGGACATCAAATTAGACTGATTAAGTAAAAGATATAACATATAATCGGAGAAGTATCTTGCTAAATTCCCTTTGAACTAGGGCTGGGTCATTTCTAGAGCTCCTAGATTGTTTATCTTTGTTCTACCATATTTCAGTAGCAATATGCATCGCTAAAATTTTGTTGTGGAGAGTAGACTTGTCGACATGGCCTACAATATTGCTGAGATCATTTGGCATTCTATGTGGGAAAGGCGGATTGTCAACCAAATTTTTAGATCTCCGTTTCACATCATCAAAGATAAAGATCCATAGGCCCTTCATAAAGAGATTTTTGGACACATACTTTGCATTTGCAATCATTGATCTTTTACCACAGAATCTTTCAATTGTCTGACCAGCTTGATGGACACAAGAGATGATCTTGTCAACCATTTGAAATAGAAAACTGTGGATATTTTTGAAAACAACAATGCCCCAGAACTTATTACACTTACATATCTTTCTTGGACTCTCCTTCAATGCCTCGGAAAATAGGTTGCAAGTAGAGATGGATTCTGACCACCTTCGAAATATTAATGGTGTATCTAAAACCTTGTAAGTAACATTGGTGTTAGGTTCTACTTCACATGTGGCATATCGGGGCTTCCTCAGGTAATCCGTGGTAGATACCAACTTGTGGAGAAATGCATCTAGTTTAGATGACCCTGTGGTGGTGTGCTTGATTCCGGCAATAGTCCAATTAGAGAAAACAAGCATCAACAGAGCTATCCCATCAAGAATAATCCCTCCGAAAAGAAGGAAATGAGTAATTTCCACATCAAGTTTAGGGAGCCCATACTTCTTCGAGCGATTGAACTGGCCCAAAGCCACCACAAAGCAAGTGCAAGTTATGATGCGTAAAATGTAGCTCCACTTGTGACGTATTGTCAACGCTTTTGTGTGGAGTTTTTCATAAATGAAATCAAGTTTGACTGATATCACTCTCAATGCATCCATCGTAGAAACTTTGGCAAAATATTCACGGCTCATTTCGCATTGTTTTTTTTTGTGAAGATGAGATCTATGATGAAAACCTTAAAGATTTGAAAGAATGAGTAAGCATGCTTTATCACAATGCTCTCATCAAGCTTTGCTCTTCCTTCATCAAAACATCCATGTCCATCCCCTAGAACATTGAGTTCTTCAAGCAATTGAGTCTGCAGCCATTCTTAGCTCCTTTTTCTAAAAGCGTCGATTCCCTAACCCTTGGAAGGCTTGAGAGATAAAGTGCCAGTGTCCTCTCCACAATTTTTATAACCCCTGCAAGAAATACCAAAAATCGTTGAGATCACCAGTGACTTGTCGCTAGGAATTATCTGCACAAAGACGTAGATGGTGGTTTAGACTTGGAAGATGAGACTAAGTAGATGCTGTGGCCAAAGTGAACTATCCTTGAGAGAAAAGGCAATGATGGTGTCTGAACCGCCAAGATGTAGTAAGAGAAATAAGGCCCAAAATGCATGAAGTGCTCCATCTACTTCAGCTGCACCGATGCTTGAATTGCCTTGGTTGTGAGAGATGAGCCCGACTGCAAATGGATTTACCTAGTTAGCCATCAAATAGGCCAACCACAAGAGGAAAATGAGGGAGTTGCTCATGGTTTGCTTTCTAATGGGTGCAAATAGAATCAGAAAAATTTGGAGCGAGAGGCTCAGTATAACGAAGCCTCGGATGTTCCATTTGTTCCACAAATCCAATATAAAGTTAAATGCCATATTTTTGCATAATCCGAAATGTGTCTCTTCTCTCTAATATAATGTTGATTATGACAAAACTATTCTCTCGACATCCTCACGAGAGTTACATGCATCAAGAAAATAGTGCATTGCAAACTTTGTAAGGAAGCCTTGAAGTAGAAATTGACAAGCAAAGCAAATGGTTGGGAGGTGGTTTGGGTGATCAAATACTAAGCATTCCAATCCTTCCTTAAAAAAAGTTCATATTAACATTTGAAACTCATCTCAAAAAGGTCAACTTGAATAAGTTAATTTTGAGCCCACATATACCCTCCCTCCTAATACCACAATTCTAATGAAGACATGAGCCAAAGCATAAATGTTTGAAAGCCAAAGTTTTAGAAAGACCTAAGTGAGAGGCTTAATATGATGAAGTCTCAAATGTTCTATTTATTCCACATGTCCAAATTGAGTGCCATGTTTTCGCTTACTTTGAATATTGTCACCTCTTTAATATAAAATTGGTTAGAATAATATATATTGGAAGAATAGTAGGGAATTCTACACACATACATTGAGATAGTTCATTATTTGTTTGTTAGCAAATACCTTGTGTCGGTTGATGTTTTATCTTTATATTGATTTTGTCTTGATTCTACTTACACATTATCAATAACTATCCAAGTTTTGAACTATGAAATTTTAGTATCCATAATGACTTAAAATATTGGTGATCTACATTTAACAAAACACTTGATATTATTGATGAGTAAGATACCATTAAAAAAGTTATATGAATGTGCTTTTATAGGATAAGAAGATCAACCCAATTGAAGAACAAATATCAAATGAGCATTCAAATTAAGGATTAACACAATTATGTAATACCTAAATACATAGGAGAAAATATTTAGTGGCTGCTGAGGTGGTACGTGTTTTTGCTCAAATCCAATGACAAATTGACACATGTCCGCTAATGTGGAATAAAAGTAAAAATAAAAATAAAAAAAAATCTGCCTCTGCCCACCCATGGAGCTTCCCTCCGTCGTGCTCTCCGTCTTCCTCCATACTCGCGCGCGCGGCCGGCTCCGTCATGGCCGAGCCACCCCCTCCATCGTCACGATGGCTCGCAGTAGTTTTCCGTCCAGATCTGGACTGGATCGTGCCTGTTGATTTGGTCTCCTCCATGGCAAAGGGATTGGTCGAGATCTCGAAGGCCATGGACAGGGCCCAAAAATCAAGGAAGAAAAACAGAGGAAGCCATCTTCTTGCAGTCGTCCCTTGCAGTTGGCTTGTGATCGGCCATGGCGACGGGCGAGGTTGAGATCTCGAAGGCGTGTACGGAGCTCAAATATCGAGATCTATCGTCCTTGCAGTCGGCTTGTGGTCGGCCATTGATGAACGATAAAGACCATGGATAAACGATGACGACGACGACCATGGACAAGCGACGATTTCGGCCATGGACGCCCAGATCTCGAGAAGGACGAGACGGAGAAAACAGAGGGAGCCGGCCATGGTCGCTCTGATGCAGCGGTGGTCTGCTTGGTCACAGCGCCGGCGAATCCGCTGGCGTCCAGAAGAGGAAGAAGAGAGAGAGAGCTGAGAGGTGAAAGTTTTTTAAATTTTTTATTTAAATTCCATGTTAGCTGACATGGATTAATGGACACGTGTCAATATATTAGTGGTATGAATGGAAAAATGTGTGCCGCATGAGACACTGATAGGTGGTAATCAACCTCTAAATATTTTCTCAAGAGATAGACATCTGGTTAAGATACTATGTAGTCATATTCACACAATGTCGTTATATATGCTGAAGAATGAATATTGTTTAATCACACTAATATATTTTAAAGTATTAATTCCTTGGTTTATAGAACCATATAAAGAAAGCACAAAATTCAATTTGACCAAAATTGATTGCATAAGCATCAATTTGACCAAAATTAAAATTTACGGATGGAATTGAACACCTACTAAGAATTCAAAGACTAAATTTTGCCATTGCCTCTTTTTTTATTAATGCTAAAAAATACAATACTAGTTGATGAAATTGAGTAGTAAACGATGTGATATATTTTTATTGAATCTTTAAACATGACTCATTTGTTCAAGTAGTTAATGAAAGTTTGTTGCATCATCTCTTCTGTAAACCAGTTTTATCATTTTCTCTTCACTTTGGTAAGGGAATGCTCATATTGATTTTAGAACTGGGTCCTTTTATTATGGGAAAATACTTAAAATGCATCGTATTATTGACACAATGACAAATTGCACCCTCTATTTATGCAAATACAATTCACATACCTCTAAGCAAAACCCTGAATTATAAAGATCAAATTGCCCCTTCTAGGAAACTCATTTTAACATCTTAGTTAGGGTTTGGGTGGTTTGGTTTTTATTTTGGTTTAGTATTTTGGGTGAATGTGAGAATTTAGGATTTGTGAAAAGTATTTTAAAGAAAATAAAATTTTTATATAGGGACATCAAGATAATTGATGTAAACGTATAAAGTGACCTCCCAAGATAAAAACCGAGTATGTATTTAATATTTTCAAAAGTAGAAGTTTATAAGTGATCATTAGGTAAGACTCGAGGCATAGTTTTGGTATCTTACCTTTTTCTTTACTTGGACCCCAAGTGATGTTCCTCTCTTTTGTCTTTTTTTTTTTTTTTGGGTCACAAAGACCCCACAAAATGTTTATAACTTGCACATGATTTGTGAGTCATGTTTTCTTTTCTTCTTTTGAATTTGTTTTGCCAGAATTTGTGAGTCAAGTTGGGTCGACACTTGCATTAACTAAGTGCAAATAAGCTCACTCAATACCAACCATCGAATTACGTGGCTCCCATATTGGGTCCACATAATTCAACAAATGGGATGCATTGATCTCATCATCAATTGTTTGATTTTATCATTGTTTCTCCTAGAGAAAGATACCAAGCTTCGAATGAATTTTGTCTTCGGCACAGACGGACTCGGCAGTCAAAACTTCCCACCACCATAAGGAAAACTAGTAGAACAATGAGTGGCCACTTTTCTCATTGAGTGAGCAAGCCTCTATCTCGAGGAAGTTACTGTGGTTGCATTCGGCCCACTCATTGTCTTCTCTATCATTGCCTCTATTTTCAAATTTATTTCATGCACGTGTGAATGTCCTTTGCATGAGCGTTCACTTTGAACCCTTCTCTATATTCGACACATTTACCTATAAAACTCAAAAAAATTACCAAAAAGATCATAAATATATTATATAGATTCCTTTTAAATTTTAAACTTTTCAATTTGATCAATTTAATCCTAAATTTTTTGATAATTTGCTAATGCAATCCTTTTGACCAAATTTGGCCAAAAAAATTGCTGATATGGATACCAGTCATCTTACGTGGCACGACCGTGCTAACATGAATAATTTTTATGAATTTTTTTATATTTCTTTTCATTTCTTTTCTTTTTTTTTTTTTCCATTGCGGTCGTCGAGTGTCATCAGGGCCTTGCAAAGGACAGTGAACTTCACTAATTATTGGGCAAGGGTTGCCTAGCTCACGGCCACAATGGCCTCATCAAGTGACCTACGAGGGTTGCAGGCCATCGTTGAGCCCTAATGATCCTCACTAACCATGGTGGAAACAAAAACAAAAAAAAAAAAATGAAAAAAAGTTTATAAAAAATTGAGATTTTTTTTTTTTTAAATTGCATAAATTGTCAACATTAATGTCGGCCATGCCACATAAAATAACCAATGTCCACGTCAGTGTTTTCCAATTAAAATTGGCCAAAAGACTAGCAAATGGAAAGTAAAAAGGCGATTACATCGTCAAATTTCAACATGGGATTTTCAAAGTGAAAATGAACAACCAATTAATTAGTTGGTTCCATTTTAATAACTTATGCTCTTAGTGAAATCCAATCCAATTAGGTGTTGAGAAAACCTCCTAATAAATTCTGAAATTGACAAAACCTCCTTGATCTATCTTGAATCTGATATTTGCATAGAAGTGTCTTCTTAAAGGAACTGCTCATAAAGAGAAATGTATCCAATTCCTTTTAACAATGCTCTATCCGTTCATAGAGCATCTCAGGGGTATATTTTTACTGTTATTAATTGTAGACGACATGATTATATTAGCGACCATCATATGTGTATTACAAAATTCTAGCATTGTCTCAGTCAGTAGTTTGAAATGAAAAATCTTGAGTGACTTAATTATTTTCCAGGCTTAGAGGTTGCCTCAAACTCCTTGAGCTATTATTTTATCTCAAGCAAAAATATGCCACCAATCTTCTTTCCTGCACGAGACACACTTATACCAACTCAAATTGAGGCAAATGCCAAATTTGATGCCAACGATGGAACTACCCTTTCAAATCCCACACTTGATTAACAATTGATTGGCAGTTTTTTATATATCAATGTTACTTGTCCTAACATTGCCTATACCATTGAAACGGTCAGTTAGTTCATTACTACATTGCATACGACTCACTTTGCTGTTGTCCTTCGTATTCTTCACTATGTCGAGGGTATTTTCATTTTTCTACTAACTCTGCTTGGAGTTGAAGGCTTATTCTAATGCTGATTGGGCTAGCGACCCTCTTGATTGTCATTCCACTATAGGCTACTGCTTCTTTCTTGGTACCTTACTCAAATCATGGCGTAGCAAGAAATTGATGTGGAAAGTAAGTGATTGAACAATAAAAATAGAAAAACGAGAAAATAAATCAGACATCAAATTTATGTAATTCGATTGCAACTACATCTGTGGAGAGAATAGGAATGAATTCCATTGAATTCTATCATAGATCAAACGATACAATAGAGATTACAATTACAGTCGAGTCACTTAATCATTTTCAGTGTTTCTCAAGCCACAATTACACCTAATAACTAATACGGTATTTAAACAATAATTTCTTGCTAAATAATCTTTCAATCTCACAAAGGAATTATACATAAATTCTTACCACAAAAATTTATTGGTTTCAGCAAATAAACGATTGATGTAATTCCACGAAGAAAGGCCCAATGCCAAGTACCCAGCACCAATGGACGTCGCTTGCTAATATTGCAATCCCATGGTACTCACTGAAAACGGCGCTTCTAAAAAAAACCGCAACTCTGCTTCTATATTTATAAGTGAGAACCCATGATGACCAAGTCATGGTCTAATTCAAAGTCCATAGTGGACTTTTCAATTTTAGCCCTACACTCCAACGCACAGTAGGAAACTTGATATTAACTCTGCTTTTTGATCATGATTCCAATCACATAAATCATTTTCTTAATTTGCATTACTTGATTTTGAATGTCCGCAAAATCTCCAATTCGAAATATTCACACTTGAGACATATTTTAATAGAGATAGAATGTTATCGCTCGATTTAGCATTGAAGCGGAATATTATGTTCTTGTTGATACAACATCAACATTACTTCAGTTACAACGGTTATTAAAAGATATGGGAGTCCATCATAATAGTGAAACAGTCGTTTACTACGACAACCGAGGTGATATTCAAATAGCTCATAAATGATGTTTTGTATGAGCGCACCAAATATATTGAAATTGACTGTCATTTCATTCGATATCACTTGCTTCAAGACACTGTACCATTTGTTTCAATTGAATTTACTAATAAGACTGATGATATTTTCCCAAAGGTACATTCACTGACAATTTCAGGATCTTTCTTCAAACTCGAGTTGACTTCCTCGATATCACCTTGACTTTGAGGGAGGATATTAAAGATATTTAGATTATTTACGATATACTTGATATATATATATATATATATATATATATATATATATAAAATATTATATAATAATATGGATATCTTTATGATTGATTGTAATTGATCGTGTAATATTTTGTTATTATAAATAGTCAACTTGTAAAGCCTCTCAATAAGCTCATGTACTCATTATTACACATTGAAATATATCACAAAATTCTCTATTTCTCTATTGGACATTATTTTTAACTCGACTCGTTCGTGAATATCGCCGAGAAGAAAGCCTAGGTGTCTCTTTTTGATGGCCTAATCACTCTTTTTGTATAAGTACGTTTAAGAAATATTTGCCTTGTTGTTCCTCCAGAAGAATTTCCTTTGTTTTTCTTTCCTAATCTTTAATTTCCCTTGTGCAAAAAGTTTATTCTCTTTCCTCCTCACCCTCTCGACCGAGAATCACATTCTTGTGGCTCGATTTTATATACGCACACTTCCCAAATCTTCAATTTCACATGTTCAAAAAGTTGATTCTCTTTCCTTTTATCCCTCTAACCAAGAATCACATTCTCAATTTGATCAGATTTGTGGCTTGATTTTATAAACGCACTCTTCCCCAATCTTCTACTTGACACATTTGAAAAGTTGATTCTCTTTCCTCTCCCCCCCCCCCCCGCCTTGGCCCAAGAATCACATTCTCAATTTGATCAAATTTGTGGCTTGATTTTATAAACGCACTCTTCCCTAATCTTTGATTTCACGCGTTCAAAAAGTTGATTCTCATTCTTTCGCACCTCGGTTGAGAATTACATTCTCAATTTGATCAAATCTGTGGCTTGATTTTATAAATGCACTCTTCCCTAAGCTTCATTTTATAAACGCACTCTTCCCTAATCTTTGAGTTTGCAATTTGAAAAAGTTGATTCTCTTTCCTTCTCCACCTCTAACCGAGAACCACATTCTCAATTTGATCAGATTTATGGGTTGATTTTATAAATGCACTATTCCCTAATCTTTGATTTCACATGTTCGAAAAGTTGATTCTCTTTCCCTCTCCCCCGGAATTACATTCTCAATTTGATCATATTTGTGGCTTGATTTTATAAATGCACTCTTCCCTATGCTTAATTTCATAAATGCACTCTTCCCTAATATTTGAGCTTGTAATTTGAAAATGTTGATTCTCTTTCCTTCTCCCCCTTTGGCTGAGAATCACATTCTTAATTTGATCAGATTTGTGGCTTGATTTTATAAACGCACTATTGTCTAATCTTTGATTTCACATGTATAAAAAGTTTGTCCACCCTATAGTTGCCTCTTGTTGGCTGGTCTCGTTGTTGTTTTGTTGCCATTGTCTAGGCCGGTTTGGTTTTGGTTCTGCTGCCTTTGTTTTGGCGGCTGTTGGTTGTTTTCTCGACGGCACCCTTCCGCTCGTTTTAACCGGTCTGTCATTATGAATGTAAGTTTTTGGTGCCAGTCCTTTTGTATAGTTTCGGTTCAAGCTCAATATATTCTTAATTTATCAAAAAAAAAAAAAGTTTGTTCTCTTTTCTTCTCCCCCTCTGGCTAAGAATCACATTCTCAATTTGATCAGATTTGTGGCTTGATTTTATAAATGCACCCTTCCCTAAGCTTGATTTTATAAACACACTCTTCCCTAATTTTTGAGTTCCCAATTTGAAAAAGTTGATTCTCTTTCCTTCTCCCCCTCTAGTCAAGAATCACATTCTCAATTTGATTAGATTTGTGGCTTGATTTTATAAACGCACTCTTCCCTAATCTTTAATTTCGCAAGTCCAAAAGTTGATCCTCTTTCCTTCTCCCCCTTTGGCCGAGAATCACACTCTCAATTTGATTAGATTTGTGGCTGGATTTTTATAAAGACGCTCCTCCCTAATCTTCCATTTCACACGTTCAAGAAGTCAATTCTTTTTCCCTTCTCCCCCTCTAGCCAAACTGGTCTACACATTCACCAAAGATCAATTACAGAACCTAAAACAAATCAAGAAAGAAAAGAAAAGACAATTGAAGCATAGAAAAGGAAAATCAAAGACTAAGGAGACTCTCAGCTTTAGAAACTGAAGTTGAGAGCCTACGGGAGCTTCAAAGGAGGGAAGAGAATTTCTAATTCAACACTACAATTTTCAGCTGTTTTTTCTCTAATGGGCTGGGCCAAAATTCATGCTCTTAGGCTTAGTCCAAATTATTCTAATTAAGCTCAAAACCTTCATGTACCTGTCCAATTAGTATGTAACTCATGGGGGCTTAATGCTATTAAATGAAAATGATCTTAATGTGCAAATACAATTTACTAATTTTTTTTATTTGGGGTCAGGATCGATTCTTAATTTTTCTATCTAATGAATAACCAAATGGATCACCAACATTTAGGTCTCACCACACACTTCTAACTTCTTCTTCTTCTTCTTCTTTCAAATAAAGAACTCTTGAAATTTTCATATTACTCAAATGTTAACAGGGGACTCACATTTAAACTTTTCATAATTTTTTATAATTTGAAAAAAAAAATATTTTAACTTTTGATGGGATAATAAAAAAAAAAATAGTTATTGGTTTAATTTAAATCCAAAAAAAAAAAAAAAAAAATGCCCGCTTTGAAAATAGTCCCAATGCATTATTAGCTGCAATGACTTTGTCTACCAACATTTTCCCCTTGGAGTCATCGTTCTTGCTTCGATGCCGCATTTCAGTTCAAATTGCCTAGCAAAAGGCAAAGAGACATAATGTAGAACAATCAATCTCATAATATAAGCGAGTCTAATTTGTTCTTGTTCTGTTGACTTACTCAGCTGAATAAATTTAAAAGGCATATGAGGATTAACTTGTGACATGGCAAAATGCCGTGCTCGAGAGATTCTAGAGGTTGGGTGGCTCATTTCCATCTCCATCTCCTTGGGCTTTGATATTCCTGATGACAATGCGTTGGTGTCGCTATGATTGTTTGGCTTGTTAAGGACATTCACAACGTCTTTGCAGGATAAGGTTTGTCGGTCAATCAAAGACATGAAAATTGCGCAATTGGCTAAAGATCAGACATCACAGAAATAACAAGAGACCAACAATTCTTTACCGTGGAAATAGACCCATGTACATTAATATGAAACTCTGAAGACCTTGATTTTGAAATTTGGCCGGTTTAAATTCTAATTGACGCCCATTTAGTTAACCGGGAAATTTATGACGGAGGGGCTGCCGGCCACTCCGCAATGATGATGTTGCAGAAGTTCGGCTTCGCAGATTAATGACATTGTATACCTTTTTGTTGTAAAAGAATAATTATTCCTGTTACCAATGATAGCGAAAACTCAAATCAACTTGTTTTTTTTTTTTTTTTTTTTTTTTGACAAATCAGCTTGTTAGAATGTCGGGTTTGAGTCATGTTGACGTGTCATGTGTACTTCATCTTTCTTTTGTAATCAGAAAGTGCCATTGTTCTGATTTGATACTTTCTGTGAAGGGTTCTCGTTGCATTGTAATCATTTTAAGGACAAGCGTACAAGTGTGAGAGTAGTGAATGTGTCTTGAAAGTGTAATCTAACGGTTTTCTATCTTTCTTTTGTAATCAGAAAGGGCCATTGTTCTGATTTGATACTTTCTGTGAAGGGTTCTCGTTGCATTGTAATCATTTTAAGAACAAGCGTACAAGTGTGAGAGTAGTGAATGTGTCTTTAAAGTGTAATTTAACGGCTTTCAGCTGCAAGAGAAATGAGGGTCAAAAAGTCAAAAGTGCTCAATCTATTTCAGTTGCATAGGCGAAAAATTGCTTTGGTTGTGAGAGATGAGCCCGATTGCGAATGCAATTACCCAATCGGTCATCAAATAGGCCAATGACAAGAGAGAAAATATTTGGCGATTCTTTTTTTTTTTTTTAATTTTTCTAAAAGGTGCTAATAAAATGAGAAAAATCTGAAGTGAGAGGCTTAGAGTAATGAAATTTCAGATGTTCTATTTGTCCTATGAATCCGAAGTAAAGGAAAATGTCATGTTTTTGCTTAGTTTGAATTTTAAGACTCCTCTCAACCATCCATCAAGAGGGCTTACATGCATAAAAAGACAGTGCTCTGCAGACTTTATAAGGAGGGAGGGGGAACTTGGGAGGATGAAGCATCACGTGCATAGCACTTGCCTCGCTCCACCTCTCTTGCCGTGAGTGGTGTGAGCGTAGTTAGATTGCCAGACAAGAATCTATATCACATGACTGGCCTTGTTCTGTTGTTTTCCCTTTTCCTCAGCTGGATTACATAATATAATCATTCTACCGTCGTCATGAAAACAAGATACGTGTATATCATTTTTTTGTTGATTGAAGCACGACCAATCGTATACAGATGGACATTTAAAGTCGTGTAAAATTCCATCGCAAATTTTATTTTAAGATTAAAAGTAGTTCTTTTAAATTTGAGTTATGACATTAATCCTCTCATACCTACTAATTGGTATGCCTTGGATGGGGAAATAACTATTGTTTAATACTAAACATCTCCAAACCCTTTGTGAAAAATGTCTATTTAACATTTAAAAAGCTCATGATGATCAGGTCTACCTTAAATAATTATGAGCCCATATGTACCCTACTAAGTACTAATATTGTTATTCCTATTAAGACGCGAGCTAAAGCATAAATATTTGGAGCCAAAGCTTCCGAAAGACCTAAAACGAGAAGTTCAATATGACGGAGTGTTAGATGCTCCATTTGTTTCCTGAATTTGGAACACAGCTATATCCCAAAGCTTAGAGAGAGTAACGGAGAGGGCAGACAACAAATTGGAGAGGTGACGGCAGACGCTTGGACCTTCTCTAGGGTGTCTTTTCTCCAAATGAAAAGGAAGAAAAGAGAAGTTAGAGAGAGAGAGAGAGGGAGCATGTTACGTTGAGAAACGGAAGGGAGGCGAGAGTAGTCGGGGTAATTTGACAAGTGGGGCCCACCTTGACATGCGTCTACCAATTTATAAAGCATTTTATCGCAGATATGAAAAATCTGATGTACCCAATATTTTCTGGCATGATAGAGGCCGAAGCTTGGGGGTAAAAAAATTCCCCATAGTGTTTCCCAAGCCACAACTACTCATATAATATTTGAACCACAATTTCTGGTTAAGTAATCTTTTAATCTTGCGAAGAAATTATATGCGAATTCTCACCATAAGAATTTGTTGGCTTCAACACATAAACGATTGAGGTAATTCTACAAAGAAAGACCCAACGGCAAGCGCCCAACACCAATGGACATCGCTCATTGATATTGCAACCCCACGGTACTCACTGAAAACGGCACTTCTCAAAAAACCGCAATTTTGCTTACAAGAGATATTTATAAGTGAGAACTCATGATGACCAAGTCACGGTCAAATTCAAAGTCCATAGTGGACTTTCCAATTTTAGCCACACACTCGAACGCGCAGTAGGAAAGTTGACATTGCCTCTGCTTCCTGATCGCGATTCCAATCACACAAATCATTTTCTCAATCTGCATTACTTGACTTCGAACCTCTCTCCACAAATAACAATTAATCTTAGGTTGAGTTTCATCTAGAGGCTCAAACTTGAGACATATTTTAATAGAAACATAATGTTGTTGCTCGATTTAGCATTGAAGTGGAATATCGTGCTCTTATTGACATGACATCAAAATTACTTTAGTTACAGCAGTTATTAAAAGACATAGGGGTACGTCGTAACGGTGAAATAGTCATTTACTGCGACAAATGAGGTGCTATTCGAATAGCTCATAAATGATGTTTTCCATGAGCACTCCAAGCATACTAAAATTGACCGCCATTTCATACAATATCACAAGCTTCATTATACTGAACAATTTGTGTCCACTTAATCTACTAATAAGACATCCACCGAACGTTTTCAGGATCTTTTCTTCAAACTCCAATTGACTTCCTCAATATTAACTTGACGTTGAGGGAGGATATTAGAGATTTTTAGACTGTTTACAATATTCTTGATATACATAATATTCTATAATATTTTGGATATCTTTATGATTGACTATAATTGATCATGTAATATTTGTTACTATAAATAGTCAACTTGTAAAGCCTCTAAATAGACTTATGTTCTAATTATTACACATTGAAATATATAAAAGAATTCTCTATTTCTCCATTCCACATTATTATTAGCTGACTCCTTCGTGAATATTGCCGAGAAGAAAGCCTAGGTGTCTCTTTTAAGGGCCTAGTCACTGTTTTTGTACTAAGACCAAGTTTTATTAAAAATTATGCTCTACCTTGTCATTCCCCCGGCAGAATCCCCTTTGCTTTTCTCTCATAATCTTCAATTTCACTCGTGCAAGAAGTTTATTCTTGTTCCCCCTCACCCTCTAACCAAGAATCACATTCTTGTGGCTTGATTTTATATATGCACACTTCCCCAATCTTCAAGTTCACACATTCAAAAAGTTGATGCTCTAGCCAAGAATCACATCCTCAATTAGATCAAATTTGTGGCTTGATTTTATAAATGCACTCTTCCCTAATCTTCGAGTTTGCACGGTCGAAAAGTTGATTCTCTTTCTTTCTCCCCTTTGGTTGAGAATTACATTCTCAATTTGATCAAATTTATGGCTTGATTTTATAAATGCACTCTTCCCTAATCTTTAAGCTTGCAATTTGCAAAAGTTGATTCTTTTTCCTTCTTCTCCTCTGGCCGAGAATCACATTCCCAATTTGATTAGATTTGTGGCTTGATTTTATAAACGTACTATTCCCTAATCTTTGATTTCACACTTTCAAAAGTCTGAGAATTTGTGGCTTGATTTTATTAATGCACTATTCCCTAAGCTTGATTTTATAAATGCACTCTTCTTTAAAATTCTCTTTCCTTCTCCGCTCTAGCCAAGAATCACATTCTCAATTTGTGGTTTGATTTTATAAACACACTATTCCCTAATCTTAGATTTTACATGTTCAAAAAGTTGATTCTCTTTCCTTCTCCCCTATGGTTGAGAAGTACATTCTTAATTTGATCAGATTTGTGGCTTTGTTTTTTTTTAATAAATGCACTCTTCCCTAAACTTGATTTTATATACGTACTCTTCCCTAATCTTTGAGTTTGCAATTTGCAAAAAGATGATTCTCATTCCTTCTCCCCCTCTAACCAAGAATCACATTCTCAATTTGATTAGATTTGTGGCTTGATTTTATAAACGCACTCTTCCCTAATCTTTGATTTTGCAAGTTCAAAAGTTGATTCTCTCTCTTTCCTTCTCCCCTTTGATTGAGAATTACACACTTAGTTTGAGTGCTCTTCCGTAATCTTCCTTTGACATGTTCGAAAACTTATTCCCTTCCCTTTCTCCCCGTCCAACCAAACTGGTCTACTCATTCACCAAAGATCAGTTGTAGAAATTTATTCATACACAAACTCCTAAAATAGATCCAGAAAGAAAAGAAAGGACAATCGAAGCAAAGAAAAGGAAAATCAGACATAAGTAGACTCTCAGCTAAAGTTGAGAGCCTACCGGTGAGCTTCAAAGGAGGGAAGAGCTTTTGGGAGATGAGGAGGTTAGCTGACACAGAGAAAAGAATGATTACTTTTCTAATTCAACACTACAATTTTCAGCGGTTCTTACTCTCTAATGGGCTTGGCCAATGTTCATGCTCTAGAGGCTTAGTCCAGATAATTCTAATTAAGCTCAAAACCTTCATGTACCAGTCCGATTAGGATGTAACTCATGTGGGCTTAATGCTATTAACTGAAAATGATCTTAATATGCAAATACAATTTAATAATTTTTTTATTTAAGGTCAAGATCGATTCTTACTTTTCTATCTAATGAATGACTAAATGGATCACCAGAATTTAGGTTTCACCACGCACTTTTGACATTTTTTGTTTTAATAAAGAACTCCTTAAATTTCATATTACTCAAATGTTAACAAGGGACTCACATGTAGTCTTTTCATAATTTTCTATAATTTGAACAAAATATTTTAACTTTTGATGGGATAATAAAGAAAATACTTTTTACTTTAATTTAAATCCAAACAAACATGCCCGCATTTGAAAATGGTCCCAATGCATTATTAGCTGCGATCACTTTGTCAACCAACATTTTCCCTTGGAGTCATCGTTCTTGGTTTGATGCCGCATTTTCTTCTTCAAATTGCCTAGTAAAGGCAAAGAGACATAATGTCGAACAATCAATCTCATAATCTAAGCGAGTTCAATTTATGCTTGTTCTGTTGATTACTCAGCTGACTAAATTTAAAAGGCATATAAGGATTAACTTGTGACATGGCAAAATGCCGTGCACAAGAGATTCTAGAGGTTAAGTGGCTCATTTCCGTCTCCATCTCCTTGGGCTTTGATATTTCGATGACAATGCGTTGTCGTCGCTATGATTGTTTGGCTTGTTAAGGACATTCACAACGTATTTGCAGGATAAGGTTTGTCGGTCAATCAAAGACATGAAAATTGCGCAATTGGCGGTTTCCTTCACTTCGGCTAAAGATCAGACATCACAGAAATAACAAGAGACCAACAATTCTTTACCGTGGAGACAGACCCATGTACATGAATATGAAACTCTGAAGACCTTGATTTTGAAATTTGGCCGGTTTAAATTGTAATTGACTCACCATTGAGTTAACCGTGAAATTTATGACGGAGGGGCTGCCGGCCACTCCGTAATGATGATGTTGCAGAAGTTCGGCCTCGCGGATTAATACATTGTATACCTTTTTGTTGTAAAAGAATAATTATTCCTGTTACCAATAATAGCGAAAACTCAAATCAGCTTATTAGAATTTCGGGTTTGAGTCATGTTGATGTGTCATGTGCACTTCATCTTTCTTTTGTAATCAGAAAGTGCCATTGTTCTGATTTGTTCTGTGAAGGGTTCTCGTTGCCGTGTTGTAATCATTTTAAGAACAAGTGGACAAGTGTAAGAGTAATGGATGTGTCTTGATAGTCTAATCTATCAGCTTTCAGCTGCAAAAGAAATGAGGGTAAAAAAGTCAAAAGTGCTCAGTCTATTTCAGCTGCATGGGCGACAAATTGCCTTGATTGTGAGAGATGAGCCCGATTGCGAATGCAATTACCCAGTTAGCCATTAAATAGGCCAATAATGAGAGAAAATATTTGGCGATTCCTTTTTTTTTTTAATTTCTAAAAGGTGCTAATAAAATGAGAAAATCTGAAGTGAGAGGCTTAGAGTAACGAAATTTCGGATGTTCCATTTGTTCTACGGATCTGAAGTAAAGGAAAATGTCATGTTTTGGCTTAGTTTGAATTTTAAGACTCCTCTAAACTATCCATCAAGAGGGCTTACATGCATAAAAAGACAGTGCTCTGCAGACTTTGTAAGGAGGGAGGGGGAACTTGGGAGGATGAAGCATCACGTGCGTAGCACTTGCCTTACTCCGCCTCTCCTGCTGTGAGTGGTGTGAGCTAGGTTGTACCAACACGGACACATGATACGCAACACGCCGACACGTTATATATTAAATAAATATTTTAATATATAATAATAATAATAATAATAATAATAATAATAATAATAATAATAATAATAATAGCCTAGAATTAAATCTATATTAAATCTATACTAAAAACATTAATCCTACATGTGTTAATATCATTCATTGTTTTAATTTGACAAATTCGACTACATTTCATTGTAATAATCAATAAAACTTGGAGGAAAAAACAAGTAATCCACATTCCGGTAATAAATTTAAAATTTAACAATAAGAAAAAAAAATCAACATTGCATCATCAAATATAACAAAAAGTCATTCATTCACATTATCCACTTCTTCTGAAAAAAAAAAAAAAGACTCCATCTTCGGCTCATCAAGTGAAAAATTTGCAACTTCAAGCACCCCAACATCTTCAAACGAGTATTGGAAATTTGTTTTAGCTTTTATAATATTTTTTATTTTTTTCATATATTTATATTTAGACCCCAGAAGTTTTGAAAATTTGCAAAAATAACCCCATGCGTGTCGAAGTCACATGTCGGAATTTTCGACTCGCGTGTTGGAGCGTGTCGAAAGCAATTGACCACATGTCGGATTTTCCGACATGCGTTGACCGCATGTCGAAGCATGTCAGAGCGTGTCGGACACATGTCGGAGTGTCGGAGTGTCGGACACGACACGAAGGATCCCGAAGAGTGTCCGTACAACCTAGGGTGTGAGCGTAGTTAGATTGCCGGACAAGAATCTATATCACATTTCTGGCCTTGTTCTATTGTTTTCCTTTTCCTCCGCTAGATTACATAATATAATCATTCTACCGTCATCATGAAAACAAGATATTTGCATATCATTTTTTTGTTGATTGAAGCACGACCGATCGTATAAAGATGGACATTTAAAGTCGTGTAAAATTCCATCGCAATTTTTTTTTTTAGATTAAAAGTAATTTTTTAATATTTGAGTTATGACATTAATCCTCTCATACCTACTAATTGGTATGCCTTGGATCGGGAAATAATTATTATTTAGTGCTAGACATCTTCGAATCCTTTGTGAAAATATATATATATAAGATTTAAAAAACTCGTCACGATTAGGTCTACCTTAAATAATTTTGAGCCTCATGTGTACCCTACTAAAATCGTTTTCCTATTAAGACATGAGCTAAAACATAAATATTTGGAGCCAAAGCTTTCCGAAAGACCTAAAGCGAGAAATTCAGTATGACGAAGTGTTATGAATTTGAAACACAGCTGTATCCCAAGTTTAGAGAGAGTAATGAAGAGGGCAGACAACAAATTGGAGAGATGACGGTGGAGGCCTGGTTCATATGCCTGGACCTTTGCTCGGGTGTCTTTTCTCTAAACGAGAAAGAAGAAAAGAGAAGTTAGAGATGAAAGAAGAGAGAGAGAGCATGTTATGTTGAGAAACGGAAGGGAGGATTCGCCCCAGTGGCCACCTTCCAACATGGAAGAGGGAGGTGAGGGGTTCAAATCCCCACATTCTCAAGGAGGGATGGGGTGGGGACGCGTTAGTTTCAAGAGTGGGTTTGACTCCCACGCCTGCAAAAATCTGAGAGTGAGTGTATGGTAGGAATAGAGTAGAACTGACCAAAAAAAAAAGAAAAACAGAAGGGAGGAGAAAGTAGACAGGGTAATTTGACAAGTGGGGCCCACCTTGACACGCGTCAACCAAATTATAAAGCGTTTTATCGCATACATGGAAATCTGATGTACCCAATATTTTTCGCATGATAGAGGCCGAAGCCGGGGGCAAAAAAATTCCCTTTTTAGGTGCATGATATAAGCCGAAGCCAAATTGGAGTTATTACAAGTGGGAGGCTTTACCAAAGCAGCTAGGTTTTCCACAGCAGAAACTTATATCCTCGCCCAGTCAGGAAGTTTGACCATTCATGTCGGGGGAGGAGAATACGTAACGAAATATATATATTTATTAACTTTTCCATGAGCGATCTTTCCCGAGTAGGAATTGAGTTTTACACAATTGTAAAACAATCGAATGTTAAAACGTAAACTTACATAACACTTTTTGCATAATTTTTAAATTTGAATAATCTCATAAATATTGGCAGGGAAAGTAAAGAAAAATTACTTTTTATTTTTACCTAAATTCAAATCAACATGCACACCTTTCAAACTGAGTTGATAAATGTTCAAACAAAATTAGTATGTTATAATTTGCATTTTCGTGATGTGCTCATAAGTTCACATTAAGGCAGTAAATATCACATTTGCAAATATTTTGCAGGACCAATAGCCCTTGATTTTGATTTACACCGAAAAATTATTCATGAACATCATACATAATGACCTTAAGGTCATAAAAGATCGGTAGATATTTATATCACATTGGTAATTGCACGTATGGATTACTAATTGCCATTCTAGAAACTTTACTAACTACCCAAAAGTTCAATACATTTCATTTATATGATGATAATCTTTGAAACATGAATATTAAGATTAGGCAGTTTAATAGGTTCAAATTTTGTCCACCATACCCCAACAAGAAGTAATGAAAGCGAAGAGATACACATGCATTGATGTTTTCTCCATCACGGGAGCTTGGGCAAAACATTTAGAAAAAAGGGTCCTACTTATACTTGTTCTTAATGAACGAAATTAAGATTTTAATTGGTGAACTACATTACCTATTTTGATAATTTAAAAAAAAAAAAAAAAAAAAAGGACTTTAGATCCTAGTAGAATATAATGACCAAAAGGAATTGTCTACGGACTATGTCGGCAAAGAAATTGAAGCATATTCAACTGTTCATCTTCTAACATTTTGGACAATTTTCCCTATCGGGGATAATTGTCCAAAAGTCTTTAGTCTTTTTGTGAGATGTATCACCGGTTACCTCCAAAGAGATCAATTATGAGATCCGAAGAAACAAAAGAAATAAATGACAGATCATCTTCTTACAAATATAGAAAAGATGGAAGAGTTGCTTTTGCAAAAGTGTAAATCTGACCAGCTCATATTCACCCATATTGTTGGTTGAAGCTAATGCGCTAAGGCATGTCGCTGTGGCGAGAGCTTGAGATATGCTTTTAACTTTAGCTTGATAGTTGTTTCCTTCAGGAGAGAACCTGATATATGGTAACCAGTAAGAACATGACAAGAACAAGATTCTATACTATATTAATCCAGACATCCGTCACAAGTTTAAGCCAAGAAATGTTCTCAAGCTTTATTTTTTAACCTCAATAATTTGACTTGTAACCTAATGAATAGCTAATAGGTTTTTTCCCAGAAGCAGAACGAATTGGTGAGTTCTTGCAAGTTACAGAGTTTCCATTAGCAAGACAAAACGCATTTGTACCAGACTAGAAACATATCTTGAACCACTTTATTCTCATGGGTTTCAACACAATCAAAATGGTATCAACAACACCAACTATACAAGTTTGTTCTAAAATCGCCTATGGCCTCAGGCCGACAATTTAATTCCGTACTTCTATATAACTTGTATCACACGACTTTCAATAGAGGGCTTCACATAAAAGCTATGCGGCCCTACAGTGAATTTATCTTAACGATTCCTGTCGATGATAGCATAGTTTGAACCATGGTGTGATGAGTGACGCATATTGCTAAGTAAAGCATGAAAGGTTCATGGAGTTTGGGTTAAGCATCTCCTTATTACAGACGTAAATGTTCTCACGCATGCCAATTGTATGTGCTTTGCTAGTTTTTATGGAACTACATAACATTAACTGTCCCAAGAGAATAGGCAAGGTGACCAACTAAGCGAAGCACTGACAATCTTGAGGCTTTGCTCACCATAACTCCTTTTAGGGCTTTTCATGGCCTTGTGCAAGTTCTCATTGGTATAGAACCAACATCATAGTTTGAGTTGGATCTGATTACTAGAGTTAACTGAATGGGCAGATTGGACATAGTAGATTATTGGAAACTTATTAGGGAGAAATAAAAATGAAGGCCGGGTGAGCCTGGTTTCAACAAAAAAATTCTTGGAAATGCTTGCAAGAATACTCTGTTCTAACCTTTTCCATTTTTCATTAAAGGATTGAAAATCATTAAAGAGAATTGTCTCAAATAGATTGTTCTCAAATAGATTGTTAATAAATGCACCTTCTCAAAGGGGGATAAGCAGTGGGTTCAAGGGGGAGAGAATTGTCTCAAATAGATTGTTAATAAATGTGTAAACTAGGAATCTGATTTCAAAAAAAAAAAATAGATTGTTAATAAATCCCAAGTTCAATTAACTCCCAAGATTATTGACCAGTCTAGATCTAAAACGTTGATGGATTATCTTATGAAGGATGCCAACTTACCAATTGCTTCCAAGCATGTTTCGCAAGCAAACTTCTCCAAAGAATTCCACCGTAAAGAAGTTTTATCATGAGAACTCTGTCAATTCTTGATGCAATGGCAAGTGTGTAGTCCCTTGACCTAGCATTAGGACAAAGCAAACAACTCTGTCACAAAGCAAAAAACACTCACATATCAACGCTGAACATGGTATCAGTTTATTACCAGCAGATGTGGAAGTTCACAAATTTCTGTCACCATCCATCAATATGAATCAGTGACATGTTTAGTCCCATGTCCTTGTGAGACTTCACTTGGCAGGAGCTCTTATTTCTCAACATCATTTTACTTGGCATCTTCTAATCTTTGGTTCATCTCCTCGTGCAGTGAGACTTTCTCAGAAATAGTAAATTATTGGACTTCACTATGCTGATACATGTTTGGTGAGTTAGACATCCGTTTAAGTTCCTAACTAGACTGATGTCCCCGAGTTCCTCTTTTGCTTGGCAATGTTGTCCTGCTTTTTGAGTATCAATTGTAGTCCCCCACTAATTATCATTCAACCTGCAAGTAAGCATTGCCATTCGCTTCAGTCACTCGAAAAGTGTATTCAGATGAAGTCTGACAACTCTCAACATCCATACGTTCAAGGACATGCCATGCCTCTTCTTCCATGGATGGGACTTCCGAATCCTCAAATTCATCATTCAAGGACTCAGGATGTATGGTTAATGTAAAGTAGAATTCGTTTGACACCTGTTAGGATGATAGATGACATAACAACAAGTTTATTATGAGTATCTAAGACATGGTGATCTGAAACCAAGTCTGACAAAAGAAAGGGTAACTTCACAAAGGTTCAGTTCACCATTTAGATAGGACTGAAGAAAGACTTCAGTATCCCCCAACTAGGTAACCAATTCATTCTTATTTTGACTTTTCTTATGCATGATCATTATGTTGAAGGATGGTAGATAGCTTGGGCCCAAAAGAAGGGGGGGAGTAAAAAGATATATCCCCTAACCACAGCGTCCTTTGACTTCTGATCAGAGTAACGGCATCAAAGTTTGCTATTAAAAAAAAAAAATGTAACACACATGGGCCACTCATACCTTGCGTGACCTGAGCTCAGGTTGCATCACATCGGCCACAACTTCAACATTTACCAGGGGTTCAGCTGGATTGTCAAGCTCCGCATACAGGACACAGCATTTGAGGCAGAGAAAATTGCCAACATCCGCCTTCATCCCAAAAATAATATCCTTCATATTATGATCTTCCACCTAACAGATCCATAATTTCACACATATACATAAAACTGCAAGAGTGAAGGCTCAAGTACGACAATCCGTGCTTATAAAAGACTGACACCAGACATATCATGTAATCATTGCTACAGATCCACACTCAGCAGCTAAGTCATGCAACAGCAGCAGCTAGACGTAGAAATACATCATGCGCTGGATGAGTACTTACAGGTCTCAAGAATTCAACATGGTCAACTTCAAAGAACCGGATTGACAAACCAGCAAAGGCATTCGCATTAAAATCCTCCAAATACCCTCCCATGAATATTCCTTTGCTGTGAATGGCATATTAATGAGTTCTCAAAACAAGTGTCGCTTCTCGGAATGATATCACTGTCTGCCAGTGCAGGCATATCACAGAAGACACGAACTTCAGCAAACAAAGCTTGGAGCCTGGACAAGTTATCCCCCTTAGTATCTATGCTACGTTCTTCTCTCCTTTTTCCTCATTTGATTCCTTCTTTTCTGCCTCTTGCCAAAGTAATTTTTCTCTCTTTATCTCAGGGGAGATGGGCTTAATTGGAGCTGATTTCCCAGTTCTAGAATCATGAGCCACGAATGTGAAATTGGCGGTAAGTGCAACTGAATATGAGGAATCACGGATTTCTGCCAGAAAATACCAGTATAAGGTAAACAGCAGAATGGATCAGTAATGAGACTATATCATGGAAAGGACAACTTTATGAAGATCTGCCACCTGAGTATTGTGCTTGAACATTTTGAAAACCTTGACAAACTGCCAATATTTCTTGGCAAGAGGATGTTGATTAGCAAGCTTCTCCATAGTTTGGATGGGTTTGATTTATTTATTTTATTTTTGGTAATAAGAGAATGGTGAATGGCTAGCAAATTAGCAAACTTCTGCATAGTTTTTATGAGTAGAGTTAACATGCAAGAGTAAATATGGTTTGAAAAGAATAAACACACATTTAAGGCACGGAGATCAAAGTGACACCATCCTTCAGGATCAAGAGTAACGTGACTCCTGCAACTGTTTAGTGGCAGCAGGTGGAAATGTATGTTCTCGTCCTATAAGCCAATTAAGCAGTCATCAACTTGAGGGGAGAAAGTAGCATACTATCATCAATTGGAAGTACTGTTTCATATGATACCTTCTGTGGACTGAGTTACTTCCAGGTGGATCTCCATTGACGAGCGCCCAACCCATGTAACAGCTCGCACTATTTGCAAGTCAGTGTCAATACGGATTGGCCTCGTGAGAAACTTCTGCCTAGGGAAGCAGCGACTAATAATAGAGGCCTTGTGTTGCTATTATTGATGGAGCAAAACTGGTCCAAAAGCAGAAGGCTGAATACAATGGGGATGTTCCGTTACACACAATTCTAATGAAGAATTCCCACACTATATGAACTATGGCTAACGACTATAGAACTTAGGCATTAAGCCTCTGGTTGCAGAACTTGAAATGGACCAAGATCGATGAGAATTTAGATATGCACATATACAAAAGATAGAGACAAAGTACTTCTTACAGCAAAGCAGCATCATGTTGTTACAATATGTTCTCTAATTACCAGATGACCAATTCTAGATTATTCAAACAAGGACTTGACATTCAAACTATGAATATCAGAATACTAGAACTGATCACCCACCGACTAAGCACCAGCAACTGTCAGTTTTATGTCAGGAATTTATTGAAGCACCATTTGACTGTATTACCTAACTCTAGCAGTGTCAATGACATCATATGCAATTCATCTTCTGCAGGAAAAGCCCATAGGAACTCTCTTTCTTACAATGACACAGTATGCAGGGACAAAAACGATCAAAATTCGGTTAAAACCACATTTGAACCATTGAACCATCATTCAAACCGAGACATTTAAGCTGGAGAAGCATCGCAGAAAACCAATGTCACCACATTCAGAACCAGAAACAAAAGTATCACCATCCGATACTCGTTCAAAGGTCAGTTTAATTTACCTAATAGCAGCATATAGACCCAGCGAGAGCATCGACATCTTCCACCAGCTTCCCCATCCTGATCTCATTCCAAGGATTCCTATACTGATCTCCGAGCACATAATCACCTAGAAAACTCGTAAAAAACGCTCGCCCTGCTCCTAGACGGACTCCTCGGAACCAATTCGCTCTCCGGCGACGCAGCACTCTCGGTCGCACCAGCATCGCCGACCTCCTCGAATGTCTCGGATCTCGCTTCCCACGAGGCGTTGGTGACGGGCGAGAGAAGTACGTACCGGGCCACAAGCTGATCGGCTTCCGAACCGACGAACCGGCGTCGATGGGCGGAGCGGCGGTGGAGGCCACCGGAATCGCGCTCGCCATCGACAGATCCGGCGTCGATGGTGGAGCATCGGGGCGATGCGAGTCCCCTGGCTCGAAAGGAGGAGGCTTTGAGAGGAGACGGTGGACTACCCAACTAATGCATGGAGGCTGGCTCATAGCCAGAGTCGAAGAGGTTCCGCCGGTACGCGTCGTCGAACTTCTTGAGGGCGTCCATGTTGTGCCGGACGTCGAGCAGGCCGCCCGAGCGGCTGCGGTAGACGATCTCGTCGAGCGAGTAGGACTCGGAGGCGGTGAAGTCGCAACCGAAGGGGACGTACTTGGCGGAGCAGGCGTGGGCCTGGCGGTGGCGGCGGGCCTCATCCCTGATGTTGTGGATCGTCGCCGTCGCCGGGGAGGGGAGTCGCTGGTCGGGGCAGGGTCGGGTGGAGGCGCAGGACACGGCGAGGGTTTGGGGTCAGAGAGGGGGAGAGTGTACATCAGTTTGGGGTCACCGACGCCAGGGAGAGTAGTGGTACATCAGCATGGAGGGCGCCGACGCCAAGAGGCGTTGACAGGAGGAGGCGGCGGCGGCGGCGGCGGTGCAGGATTGGAGGAATTTTCTGTATTTTGTTTTTTTTTTTTTCATTTTTATTATTTTTTGGATTTATCATTTTCGGAAAATTGGATGATGAAACTCGCGGGATAATCTGGAAAATACCCAGTTCATTCGCATTTTTGAGGCGTCACTTCTTTCGTATCAAGCAGCAAAGAGACGTGTTTTATGAGTGTACAAAATGAAAAATGAGCGAAAAAAAATGGCATTATTCCTGAATTTGCATACCGTCCATGAGAAAATTACTATTTTTTTGTTTAATTTACAATCTCTACTATCATTTTACCTCAAGAAGTACAACATATTAAATTTTCTTCCTTTTAAAAAAAATATAATTATAAGTATGAACAAATTTATTATATTTAAATGAAGAAAATGAAAATCCATTGATTCTCTGCATTAGTTATAAAGATACATAAATTAGTAAATTTTATTCAAACAAACATTTATAGAAATGCCGTGAGGGGGGGTAAATAAGACAATTGATTTTAATGAAATATCTAAGCAGAAAATTCGGTATTGACCACGCTCACATCTCAATCATCGCTATCATGTCTGTCATGCCTCCAATCGTAAACACCCTTCTCTTCCAAGTATTCGCGGTACAAGCCCCATTCAGGTCTGAAGAAGAAACCGAGATGAGCCATCAACAACCAAACAAAGGTAAGAGGCTCTCCCCCTTTGCTCAGCACCTGCACATGTGTCTCTCCGTTAATACTAATTGCTGCATATTGCAACAGCCCAATCCACGTGTCGCTCATTTCCATCCACTTGCTTTCACCAGCACCTTCCAATGCTCGGGCCTTTGAAAGCCCAAAGTGGAGCGGGGATTTCAAAGAGTCGCCAATCCGTACGGTCATTACTTCAGGGGAGATTACATTTTGCACTTGATTGTACAATTTTTCACATATCCCGTTCACATCCGTGGTCGCATCACCAATGCAGTCTCGCAGCTCGCGCAACGCCTTCGTGAATACCATTTGGGCAATGCCCACCATCGCCACATCAGACATCAAATTAGGCTGATTAAGTAAAAGATACAACATGTAATCGGAAAGGATCTTGCTAAATTCCCTTTGATCAACTAGGGCTCTGTCAAGTGTGGTTGTGGAGCTCATAGATTGTTTTTCTTTATTGTAGCATATTTCAGTAGCGATATGCCATCTTATAATACTCTTGTGCATAGAAGCCTTGTCATTTTTTGAGACAACTAGTGGTGATTCTAAATCCGATCGAGAAGTTTTTTACATTGCTTAAAGATAAAGATCCATAGGTCCTTCATAAAGAGATTTTTGGACACATACTTCGCATTTGCAATCATTGATCTTTTTACCACAGCATATGATCTTGTCACCCATTAGGAATAGAAAACTGCAGATATTTTTGAAAACAGTGATGCCCCAGAACTGATTGCACTTACATATCTTTCTTGAACTCTCCTTCAATGCCTCGGCAAAAAGGTTGCAACTAAAGATGGATTCTGACCACCTTCGAAATATTAATCGTGTATCTAAGACCTCATAAGTAACATTGGTGTTAGATTCTGCTTCACATGTGGCATATCGGGGCTTCCTCACATAATCTGTGGTTGATACCAACTTGTTGAGAAATGAATCTAGTTTAGATGACCCTGTGGTGTTGTACTTGATTTTGGCAACAGTCCAATCAGAGAAAACGATGTTGAACAGAGCTATCCCATCAATAATTATCCCTCCAAAAAGAAGGATATGAGTAATTTTCACATCGAGTTTGCGGAGTTGATACTTCTTCAAGCGATTGAATAGGCCCAAAGCCATCACAATACTAGTGAAGGCTATGATGCGGAAAATGTAGCTCCATTTGTGACGTATTGTCAACGCTTTTGTGTGGAGCTCCTCATAAATGAAATTGAGTTCAACCGATATCACCCTCAACGCATCCATTGCAGAAACTTTCCAAAAATGATCAATGCTCATTTTGCGTTGTTCTTTTGTGTAGATTAGATCTGTGATGAAGATCCTGAAGATTTGAAAGAATGAGTAAGCATGATTCACCACGATCCTATCGGAAAGCTTTGCTTCTCCTTCATTAGAACATCCATATCCATCCCCTCCAACATTGGGTTCTTGGAGCAATCGTGACGAGTTTGCGGCCATGCTTAGCTTGTTGTCTAAGAGCATCGATTCCCTGAGCTTTGGGATGCTTGAGAGATAAAGTGCCCATATCCTCTCCGCAATTTTTATAAACCCTGCGAGAAACACCAAGATCGTTGGGATCACCAATGACTTGTCTCTAGGAAATATCCGCACAAAGACGTAGATGGCGGCACCGACTTGGAAGATGAGACTAAGCAGGTGCCGTTGCCAAAGTGAACTGTCCTCGAGAGAGAAGGCAGTGATGGTGTCCGGACCGCCAAGATGTAGCAAGAGAAATGAAGCCCAAAATGCCTGAATTGCTCCATCTACTTCTGCTACATGGGTACATGAATTGCCTTGGTTGTGAGAGATGAGCCCAACTGCAAATGCAGCTACCGAGTCGGCCATCAAATAGGCCAACCATAAGAGGAAGATGATGGGTCGGCTCGCTGTTTTCTTTCTAAGGGGTGCAAATAGAATGAGGATGACTTGAAGCGAGAGGCTCAGTAAGACAAAGCCTCGGATATTCCATTTGTTCCACAAATCCAAGATGAAGCTAAATGCCATGTTTTTGCGTAGTTTGAATTTTTTCTCCTCTCTGATATAATTTCGATTACAACAAAACTATCCTCAAAGTTTACATGCATCAAGAAAATAGTGCATTGCAAACTTTATAAGGAAGCCTTGAAGTAGAAATTGACAAGCAAGGCAAATGGTTGGGAGGTGGCTTGGGTGATGTTGGGGAGGGTCAATGCTTGGGACATTGAGACTTGGGAGGATGAAGAAGCACGTGCAGAGCACTAGCCTTGCCTGCCTTCAATTCCCTGAAGGATTATAAGAATTTATATATCTGGCCTTATATTGTGGTTTTCCTTTTTCATCCATCAAATTAGATAATATTACCATGCTACCATCGTCATAAAAACAAAGATATTTGCATATCATTTTTTGTTGACCGAAGCTTGAATTTTAAAACATGTATGCAGGTGGACATTTAAAATAGTGTTAAACTCCGTCGTGTATTTTAAAAAAAAAAAGTCAAAATGTATATTATTGGGACAACTTAATCTTATTTGTAGCCCTGACGAATCAAATACTAAGCATCTCAATCCTTCCTTAAAAAAAGTTCATCTTAACATTTAAAACTCGTCTCGAGAAGGTCTACCTTAAATAGGTTAATTTTGAGCCCACATATACCCTCCCTCCTAATTCCACAATTCTAACTAAGACACGAGCCAAAGCTTTAGAAAGACCTAAGTGAGAGGCTTAATATGATGAAGTCTCAAATGTTCCATTTATTCCACATATCCAAATTCAGTGCCATTTTTTGCTTAGTTTGTATATTGTCGCTCCTCTTTAATATAATATTGGTTAGAACAATATATATTGGAATAATAGTAGGGAATTCTACACACACACATTGAGATAGTTCCTTATTCGTTTGTCAGCAAATACCTCATGCCAAGTTGATGTTTATCTTTATATTGATCTTGTCTCGATTCTACTTACACATCTATCTATATTTATCCAAGTTTTGAACTATGAAATTTCAGTATCCACGATGAGTTAAAATATTTGGTGATCCTACATTTAACAAAACACTTGATATCATTGATGAGTAAGATACCATCGAAAAAGTTATATGAGTATGCTTTTATAAGATAAGGAGATCAACCCAGTTGAAGAACACCATAGTTCCGCAAAATATCAAATGAGTGGTCAAATTGAGGATTAACACAATTATGTAAAAATGCTTAATCGCTTCCCGGGAATAGAATAAAAGAATCGGGCTCTGATCGTAATCGCGCCTCCCCGGGCAGACCGTTACCAAACGCCCTGCGAAGTGGGCATTGAGGGTACGTGCTTTTTGCTCAAACCAATGACAAATTGACACATGTCCGTTGAAGTGGAATAAAAGTAAAAAAAAAAAAAAAAAATCTGCCTCCGTCCCCACATGGAAGCTTCCCCTCCGTCCGCTCTCCGTCTCCTCCGTCCTCGCCACGGCCGCTCGCTCGCCCCCTTGGGTTGGCTCGTGATCGCCCTCGTCGACGGTCAAGCCACCTCCATCGTCACGAAGGCTCGCAGTGGTTTTCCATCCAGATCTGACTGATTGTGCCTGTAGATCTGGTCTCGTCCATGGCGAAGGAAGAGGTCGAGATCTCGGAAGGCCATGGACAGGGCCCAAAATCAAGGGAAAACAGAGGAAGCCATCTTCTTGCAGTAGTCCCTTGCAGTTGGCTCGTGACCAATACCATGCACATACCTTTAAGCAAAACCCTAAATTATAAAGATCAAATTGCCCCTTCTAGCAAACTCATTTTAACATCTTAGTTAGGGTTTGGGTGGTTTGATTTTTTATTTTTATTTCTTCGTTTCGAGTTTTTTTTGGTGAATGTGAGAATTTAGGATTTGCAAAAAGTATTTTGAAGAAAATAAAAATTTTATGTAGGGATACCAAGATAATTGATGTAAATGTGTAAAGTGGCCTCCAAAGATAAAACTCAAGTATGTATTTGATATTTTCAAAAGTAGAAATTTATAAATGATAATAAGGTAAGACTCAAGGCATATTTTTGGTATCTCACTTTTTTTTTCTTGGACCCCAAGTAATGTTCCTCTTTATTCTCTTTCTTCTTCTTCTTTTTTTTTTTTTTTTCACGAAGACCCACATAATATTTTTAACTTGCGCGTGATTTGTGAGTCGTGTTTTTTTCTTCTTTTGAATTTCCTTTTTGCCTGGGTTTGTAAGTCAAGTTGGGTCAACATTTGCATTAACTGGGCGCAAATAAGTTTGGTCAATATCAACCGTTGAATTACGTGGATCCCATATCAGGTCCACATGATTCGATGAATGAGATGCATTGATCTCATCATCAATTGTTTGATTTCATCATTGTTTCTTCTATAGAAAGATACAAAGCTTTGAATTTTGAATTTTGTCTTCGGCACTAATGGACTTGGTAGTCAAAACTTCCCACCGCTGAAAGGAAAACCAGTAGAACAGTCAGTGGCCACTTTTCTTATTGAGTGAGCAAGCCTTTATCTCGAGGAAGTTACCGTGGTTGCATTGGGCCCGCTCATTGTCTTCTCTATTACTGCCTCTATTTTCAATTTATTTCATCTACGTGTGAATATATTTTGCATGAGCATTTACTTTGAACCCTTCTCCATATTCGACATCATTTCATTGCAAAACTTGAAAAAATTACCAAAAATGCTACAAACATATTGTATGGATTTCAATTGAATTTTAAACTTTTCAATTTGATTAATTTAGTCCTAATTTTTTTGATAATTTGCTTATGCAATCCTTTGATCAATTTTGGCTAAAAATCGCTGAATGAACAGCTATCATCTTATGTAGCATGATCGACGCTAACATAGACAATTTTTATAAATTTTTTTATTTCTTTTCATTTTCTTTTCTTTTTCTTTTTCTTTTTTTACCATGACCATCGAGAGTTGTCAGGGCCTCGCAATGGCTGTTGACCTTCGCTAGCCATTGGGCGAGGTCTACCTTACCACCGGCTGCAATGGCCTCATCAAGTGACCAACGAGTGTTGCAGGCCATCGTTGAGGCCCCAACGATCCTCACTAACGATGATGGAAAAGAAAAAACAAAAGAAAAAAAAAAAAAAGTTTATAAAAAATTCAGAATTAAAAAAAAAAATTGCAAAAGTTGTCGGCGTCAATACTAGCGGTATCACATAGAATGACCAACATCCACCTCAGTTATTTCCGATCAAAATTGGCCAAAAGGACTAGCAATCATTAAAAATTTTAAGACTGAATTGGCATATATATTATAAGTTTATGACTTTTTTGGTAGTTATCTTTTATGTGTCTACTTTTCTATATGTGCTTGTCTAAATCATTCATACATATTTGACTCATGTATTGATTGCATCAGATCTTTTAAAACCCAACATGGCACTTTCATAAACAAGTCGCAAAACATGATACATTTAAGAAATAAACCAATGTTCAAATGAGTAATAGAGTGCCTAAATGTATCTAGCTAGATTGCATTGACCCAGGTAATATGTTAACTCATTTAACTAAGCGTGTCTTAGCCTGTCAAAGACAAATTGAAAAGGTCGACTAGCAAAGAACACATTTTTTCAGGTCATGTTAATGAGACTCTAATGCCCAAAAAATTCCCACCTTTAGATCCAATTCCAAATATTCTATTAACTTTGTTTTGTCTAAAAAAATTCAACAAATTTTACTCTAGTCCTAAATTTGTCCACGTGTCCAAAAATTACAACTAATTTCTTCAAAATTATAAATATCAAGGTATGTTATAGGTTCATTATAAGAACTTGCATCTTCATTGATACTCTTATTTTCGTATGAAACAACAGCAGCATTCTAATACTAATAGTATTGAAGAAAACCAGTAGCAATGTTTAGACAAAGGGTCAATGGGGTAAATTTGGGCTAAAGTGAAATTCGATAATTTTTTTAAGACGAAAGAAAATTTTGGTTAGAATTGAGATTAACTTAATATTGGGGCTTTTTTTTTAATGCAAATAGGCTTGTTAATCAGTGGCGTCAAAAATTGGCAATCCGACAAAGCGATGCTACGATATTTGGCCTGACTCTTTTTCTTTATCTTGGACCCACTTCATATTCTTTTTCTTTTTTCCTTTTTTCTTTAACTTAGATATTTTTATTGCTTTTTTTTTCTTTAGCTTCGACCCATTCAGGTTCTATCTTTTGCCCTTTTCATAAAATGCTCTTAACTTGCACATGATCACGTGATTCGGGACTCACATTTTTTAATTTTGGCAGGAATTTGTGAGTGACGTTGTTGTCCTATAGTTGATGCACAACTCTTGGTTCTTTATTCCAAAATAAACTTGTTGAATAATTAAATTAATAGTTTATATGACTGTGCCCTAAAATTCTATACCATTTTCCTTGCAAAATTTGGAATCAAGTAAGCGTTTTGAGCTTCGGAAAAGGATGGAAAATTGTATAGGACATTCTGGTATGTTTTCCCAGATTTCAGATTTTTAACATTAAGAATTCTTAAAATGCGAGAGAGCCATAAAAAATAAACATGCGAAAGTATTCACCAATGTCATTTTCTTCCTTAAATCTACATTTGAGATCATGTTAAATAAAGAAAGGAAGGATGAAGTAAATTCTCTGTATCTGTTAAAAGCAGAGATTTCAATATTGCCTTTTCCTCTGTTTTTCTTGTCGTTTTTTGAGCTTTTATGGAATTATTTCTAAAACCGCTTGTAGTTGTTAGTGTTACATAGATAAAAATTCTGTTTAATGTATTCGAGCGGAAAAGAAAAAAAAAGTCTATCCAAAGTGACTACAACGTGTAGAAATGATATGCTTGCAATTTTTTTTTCTTTGCAGTTCGTTGAATAAGTACATGTATGAAACTTACTTGAAAGGTTTTCTCCATCCTACATTAAAATTATGAGATTAGTGTCCATATCAGGGGCTTTCATTAATGCTAATTAATGAAATGATGATGTTGAACACTTAGTTCAAGTAACTAATCGAACAAATTTTTTGCAAACCTTAAGTGATTTAAGGTGATTACAACAAAATGCAACATATACATGTAGAGATGACTCTTTACTTGTTTGTCAAAAGACTTTATCTATTCAAAATCTAGGAAGGTAAAAGAATCATTAACCAACCATTTATCAAATAAAATGGATCTCGAGATAGATCTAACTTGAGTTGGTTGAATCACTAGTGAGTAAAATTAAATGTTTACGGATGCGTCATGTGTCCACAGAAGTGGAAGACGCCATTAGATTATTAACGTGAAACCCCGCCATTATTATGTACTTGGCAAGATAATGACAATGTCCTTTCACTCCATTATCACCTTGATTCAACCAATGACAAGCATAAAGTTTAATTTAGCCAAAGAAATGGAAAAAAGAAAACTTGCCCTTTAATGTGGATGATTGATATAAGCCAAAGTCACATTGGAGTTACCATAAGTAAGATGCTCCAAGAAGGCATCTCCCACTAAAAGCAAGTGGCGACAAGCTTTCACAAATCTCAGGATTCTCTCTTATCTTTCTTTCTATTTCTGGATCATTGATTGCTTTGATATGAATGTAATCCACTTACTTTCTCTTCTTTTTAATTAGACAAGATTAACTGTCAAGATTGCCTGAGCTCAATAAGCTTTGTCCATATAACAAGCAAACTATTATTTTCTTCTCTGTCATTATCCTTTTGCCTTTGTCCATGTTGGGCAAAATATTCTCTCTTCTTTTTCTCACCTTTTTCCCTCTTTATAAGCATATCCATCATTTGAAAGGATTAAAAAAATTGAGTAAAGGTTATTGCTTATTTACAAGTATCCCATGCATTAAATGGCAAAAATAAAGTATCATATGCGTGCATGATGCTTCTTGCTTTGTGTTAGCTTCATGTTTTTTCGTTAAACCGTTCCTAGTGGCGACAAGTTTTCCACAAATCTTAAAAATCTCTCTTTATCTTTCTTTCTATTTCCGGATTATTGATTGCTTTGAGCTGAAGTGGTTCCTTACTTTCTCTTCTTTTTTATTAAACAAGATTAATATCATAAAAATAAAATTTATAGAAATAGAAAATTTGTCTATCAAGATTGCATGAGCTCAATAAGCTCTGGCCATATAACGAACAAACTATTATTTTCTTCTCGTTCATCACCCCTTTGCCTTTTGTCCATGGCAGGCAAAATATCCTTCTTCTTCTTTTTTCTCACCTTTTTCCCTCTTTATATGCATATTTATCATTTAAAAGGATTGAATTTCGGGTAAAGATTATTGCTCATTTACAAACATCCCATACAATAAATGGCAGAAGTAAAGTATCATATGCGTGGATGATGCTTCTTGCTTTGTGTCAACTTTATGTTTTTTTGTCAAAGCGCTCCTAGTAGAGACAAGTTTTCCGCAAATCTCAGGAACCTCTTTTTATCTTCTTTTTTTTTTTTTTTATTCCAGATTGTTGATTGCTTTGTCTTGAAGTGTCTCCCTTACTTTCACTTCTTCTTTATTAGACAAGATTAACTGTCATAAAATTAAAATTTATAGAAAATATAAAAAATTTCTAATAACATTGCATGAGCTCAATAAGCCTTGTCCATATAATGAGCAAACTATTCTTTTTTTTTTCTCATTCATCACCTTTATGCCTTATGTCCACGTAGGGCAAAATATTCTTCTTCTTCTCTTTTTCTCACCTTTTTCTCTCATCATTTGCAAATCTATCATTTGGAAGGATTGAAAATTTCTGGTAAAGATTATCGCTTATTTATCTCATATATTAAATGGCAAAAAAAGAGTATCATATTCATGAATGATGCTTCTTGCTTTGTGTCAACTTCATGTTTTATCATCAAATTGTTCCTAGTGCAATAGGTTTTCCACAAATCTTGGGAATCTCTCTTTATCTTTATTTCAATTTTGGGGTTTTTGATTTCTTTGATCTGAAGTGGTTCCATTATTTTCTCTTCTTTTTTATTAGACAAGATTAATCTGTCATAAAATTAAAATTTATAAGAACATAAAATCTATTTGTTAAGATTGCGTGAGCTCAATAAGCTTTGCCATATAACAAGCAAGCTATTCTTTTCTTCTCTTTCATCACCCTTTTGCCTTTTGCCCATGTAGGGCAAAATATTCTTCTTCTTTTTTCTCACATTTTTCCCTCTTTTCATGTAGATCAATCATTTGAAATGATTGAAAATTTTGGGTAAAGATTATTGCCTATTTACAGTTATCTTATGCATTAAATGGTAAAAGAAAAGTATCATATGTGTGAATGATGCTTCTTGCTTTGTGTCAAGTTCATGTTTTATCGTCAAATCACTCCTAATGGTGCAGATTTTCCACAAATCTCAAGAATCTCTTTTTATCTTTCTTTCTATTTCTAGATTATTGATTGCTTTGACATGAAGTGGTTCCCTTACTTTCTCTTTTTTTTTATTAGACAGGATTAATTGTCATAAAATTAAATGTATAGAAATATAAATTTGTTTGTTAAGATTGCATGAGCTCAGTGAGCTTTGTCCATATAATGGGCAAACTATTCCTTTCTTCTATTTCATCACCCTTTTGCCTTTTGTCCATTTAGGGCAAAATATTCTTCTTCTTCTTTTTTCTCACGTTTGTCCCTCTTTTTATGAAGATCTATCATTTCAAAGGATAGAAAATTTCGGGTAAAGATTATTGCTCATTTATAGATATCTCATGCATTAAATGGTAGAAGAAAAGTATCATATGCATGGATGATGATTCTCATTTTGTGTCAAGTTCATGTTTTATCGTCAAATCGTTCCTATCTCCATTCTACTTGCACATCCATCTATAATCTATAGATAGCGTAGTGAAATGTTTGGTGATACCATGTCTGCCAAGACACTTAATATTATTTATAAATAACATGCAATCTAACAAGTCATATGAGTGTGTTTGTGAAGAATAACTAGGTTTTTTCATCCTAATGTTTTTTTATTAAAAAAAAAAACCCATAAACAAGTTATCATGCGAGGAACACTCTAATGACAAAAATTAAACAAAGGGATATATCAAACAAATCACGACAATATAATCACAAGCAATATAGTAAGTAGAACCCGAGTCATATGGGGCAAAAATATAAAATTGCCTTGCTACTAAGCTATGGATAGGACTCCTGTAAATTAATGTATATATGCAATCAACCTAGTTTAAGACAAGTAAATTTTCTAAGATAGGTGATAACTTTGCCGCATTAAACAAAATGAAATTCAACTAAGAACAAATCAAACTTAGCCCTAAAAACGCCATTTCTTACCAAATGCCTCTCCGATTTTTCCGTCTTTTTATTTGTTTCTTTTTATTTTTCATTTTTATCCATGATGAACACGATTTAAACTGTAGCTATACTAAATGCATGTTGAGATATGATAAACTAGACACCAGGCTAGAAATTGAACTACATTATGATGCAAATATGTCATTATGACATGTAGACGATGTAATCATGTAAAAGGAATGTCCCGAGATAGGTCGAGACCCTTAGCAAGGCCGAATAGAAGCTCTAAGCTCGTTGCCAGCCCCTCAGGCGATATAAACAGCAAGTTTAGACCTCTATTCACGTGCTAAATAGCCCCGAACCAACTGGAAACCCATCAAATAAATACTCGAGCCATAAACATGCCATACAAGCCAGAGTATAGCAAGCCCAAGTCTGAATCGAGAAGCCTCATAGCGTACCAAATCCAAAAGATTTCTGAGAAACATGCTAAGTTGACAACAACTCAAATGGCAATTGGTTCTAACATGCAACTTTGCTAAAACGTAAGAAAAGCCAACATGCATAACACATTAGATGAATCCAAGTATTATACCTTGAAGTTATACAAGAACCAGTTTGCATGTGACATACGTGGAATATACAAACTAAACAAATGGTTTGTACTAAACATATATAATATCTAACGCAAAAGACGTCACAACACCCTAATCTAACATTATAGGAATAACAACATCAACGTTGACGAGTAGTGAGAGGATGAGCCTAGAAAATCCATGTACGGCCAAGCTTCAAGACCGGCCTAAACCAAGACAAACAAGCAAGATATCAAAGCAAGCATAAACCTGAGCATGACACTAAATTCACAACTAAGTAAGAATATCCAAGACAAATTGATTACATCATGGGTTTATGGTGATGGAATTGAACACACTGAACCATAAACCAATATGAAAACTAAGACTCCGCAAGCATAAATTATGGGTTAGAATTAAACATAAAGGCATGAAGAACAACTAAACAAAATGCTAAAAAGAGTATCACTACTAAAAAGAGAGCTAAAGAACCAGTAGACCAAGGTAATGAGCTTGCAATGCCCGTGAGAGTGAGACAAGCTTCCGCGCCTCAGCCTTAAGCTACGATCACGAGTGAGGCAAATTCGATCCCTAATTTTTATAAAATGCATGAGTGGTCTATAAGAGGGGAAACTTGAGCATCTATAAACTACAATACCTTTAGATTTTAGGTGCAGAAGAAATAATACAAGAAAATTGAATTCAAGATTACATAAAATCACTGGTTTTTTTTTTTTTTTTTTTGAAATGATTGGGTGACAGTTTTTAATTTACTACGAGAATAATAGTCTATTCTAGACCACAAAAAACTAAGCAAAAATAATTATAAATTATTATTGAGCCCAATCCTACAAGAATTAGTAGCTCACAATAAATTGTTATTTTTAGAATAGACCAAAAATTGTTATGCCAGCAAAACCTTTTTTTTTAGGGATACAAATTTGATCCCTAATTTTTATAAAATGCATGAAGCGTACAGAAATGGAAGGTATTAACAGCCTACGGTATCTCTGGCTTCTAAATGCAACAAGAGAAAAAAAGTACAAACTTATGTAACATCACTTTTTTTTTTCAGGGGTCAATTGTGTCATTATTGGCGAATTTGATCGCTATTTTTTTGGAAAATGCAATAAGGATCTACAAGCGAAAAATTTAGATTTCAACATTTGGTTATCCGCCATAAAAAGAAAATAAAATCTTTTAAATCAACTTAAAATTGAGAACATATCTTGCCAAATTAATGTTTGTCGATGGATTACATTGAAAGGAGGTAAGCGCACTAGTTGTCTGTCCTCATCTCTTGTAAGTATAAAAAACTAACGAATAAGATGGATTAAACTTATAATTATATATAGATTACTCTTTGCGATATATGTCTACAATGCTATATAATTAGTACAGATGCATACGGCGCTTTGCATGCATTCATAATAGTATATTGAGCCAAAAAGATCGGAAATTTATGCTATTTGCCGAACCCATATAATTTGCTTAAGAATGGACTGGTATTGTTTAATGAAATTAGTCATAAAATATTATGAAGGATTAAATCCTTGTTTACAGATATAAAAAAAAAAAAAATAAAAAATAAAAAAAAAAAAAAAAAAAAAAACCAAATTGATTCGACTCACGGAGCACAAATATCAATGTGACCAAAATTAAAATTTAAGGACCGTTGAACATTGACTAAGAGTTCAAGGAGTAAATTTTGGAATTCTCTCTTCTTTTATTAATGCTAGAAATATATGAAATCAAGTTGTGACCGAGGTTGTAAATCTTTATCGAATATTTAAAAATGACTCACTTGTTAAAGTAGTTCATCGAAGTTTGCTGCATCGTTTCTTCTATGAATCTGCATATCATTTGTTGTTCAATTTTGTAAGTAATGCTTATATTAACCTTAGACTGGGTCCTTCTTCTTCTGGGGAAAGTACCAAAAATATAGCTCACCGTGAACCCAATGACTACTTATTGCATTTACTTATAAAAATACCATTCACATACCCTCTAAGCAAAACCATTGAAAACACCGAATTGCCCCTCCTTGCAAATTCATTTTAGCAATTTGCTTAGAGTTGGTTGGTTTTTATTATTTTTAGTTTTTTTTTTTTTTTTAGTATTTTGGGCAGTCGACATTATATTTGTGTACTCTCCCGGACAACTAATAAGAAGTTCTCAATCTATATTGATAAATTTTCTATTAATCACTAGCATGTATGGAATGATTTTTAATTTTTACTTTTTTTGCTTAATTTAAATCTTATAGTTCACACACTTTTTAACTTCTTTTAAATCCAAAGCTTTCATAGTACTCAAATGTTAACTCAAAGAGTCACATTTTATATTTTCATTATTTTCCCAAAGTTTAGTAATCTTTTAATTTTTTATGGGAAAGTAAAAAGTACTTTAAGTTTTATTTAAATCCAAAAAAAAAAAACACAGGCCTTTAAAATTGAGTTGGTAAATGTTCGAGCAAAGTTATTTTATTATAATTCACATTTTCGCAATATGATCATAAGTTCACATGAGGGCACTAAGGACAATACGTTGTTGATTTGGATTTATACTGATAAGTTATTCATCAACTCGAATATAATGACTTTGAGTATAAAAAGACAGTAGATATTTATGTCATATTGATAATTACACATATGTATTAGTAGATATCATTCAATAACTTTATTAACTATCCAAAAGTGTAGTAAATTCCATTAATATGATGACAATTTTTTAAATGTGTATATTTAGATTCCTGGGACAGTACTTTTGATTATATGCAGGTCCGATCCAAATCCAATCCCTCTGGTTGCATTGGGTTTGTAACTTTTTTGGTAATTCTCCCATAAAATATCTAATCCTAGACTTTATATGACTTGCCTCAATTAGAATTGTGGAAACAATCGAAATGAATCATCAACAGTCAAACAAAGGCAAAAAGCTCTCCCTTTACTCAATACTTGTACATGGACCTCTCCCCTTATATGACCCATTGCGTATGACGACATCTCACCCCACACTCCGCTTATCACCTTCCACTTCATATCCCCAACGATGGAAGTCCCATGAGAGAATTTCACTTTGGGAATTTTCTTGCGTGAGTAAAATATGATCTTTCCATTTTATTCTTCAATTCCAAACTTGAAAGAGATGTTGCTATTCTTAGCTTTTGAGCCGTCGCGAATGCTATATCCATTCATTCTCCGAAGCCATCTCTCTCTTTGTACCACATACCATATACAAGTACACTGATATGACTTGTTGGTATCTAATACACTAATAATATCAAATGCCTCGTTAGACGTGATATTGCCAAACATTTCGCTAAACTAATTCAGGGATGAGATACATGAGACACTTTACTCATTTTCATTCGCAGAATAGCTGGTTCATGATTCTTGTACTTATTTAAATTTTTCCAATGCAAGATGTTTCTAAAACACTGATTCCATGGTATAAACAGAGAGAAGACCAACCCAAATTGATAAGTTCAACTTGTTGATCTATTGATTGAAGTTTCAAGTCGAGAAAATTCTATCTTGACATAGTCATTCTTTTGGTTCTAGGAATATCTCCATTTCTATCCATTTCAATCTAATTCTTCAAGCAGTAACGATGTAATCTCTGTGGTATCTTCTGTTGTATTTCTGATGAGCTTATAAATGTTACAGGAAAAACTTCGACATTAATTTCCGTGAATCATAAACCGGGCGATTAAATAAGTAATAGTTCAATGCCTCGGTTCGTCTAAAATGGATTAGCCATTTGATCAAGATCAACATAGGGAAAATTAGTTGAATTATTATACGTGTAAGAGTGGCGTACTGGATCCAAGGCATGACTAATGTTTCTGGTCATGTCCTTAACAAGGTATACGCCTGTTACCATAAAAATCATCTTTATTGGCATTCACGGGCCACGGCGGCTCAAGGATACAAATAACGACAATTAGCAAAGGAGGTGGGAGAAAAGGAAAAGTACTTTCGGATCCCCCTTTTGAAATTTGGCATCGAAGAACTAAAAAGAAGTAGCATTTTCTTCTCATCGAAGAGAAGAATAATTTATTGACCGGTTGTCCAGTAATAATCACTGAATCCAGTTATTGATAAAAACAAACGACTTCAGAATGGAAAGGACAGTGAAGTTAGGCTTTTGGCAACATCCGAGAAAAGTCGGTACCGAATGAAATTGATTCAGTTGGAATCAATTAGACGTATTCTGTTTCCACTGTACGGTCGTCTTCCTCTTGATCTGTGCTATCATTGCCGAGTTCTATTTCCCGCTCGGCGCCCCATTCAGGACTGTAGAAACAACCGAAATGAGCCATCAATAGCCAAACAAATGCAAGAAGCTCTCCGCCTTGGCTCAAGACCTGCACATGTGCCTCTCCCTTAATATGACCAGCAGCATATGTCAGCATCTCAATCCACACTCCGCTTATCACCTCCCACTTCATTTCCTGGAGACCTTCTATCTCTCGGGCCAAATTGACCCCCCCGGTGAGTAGCCTCGAAGTGCCAATTTTGAGATTCCGAAATAATGTCATGCATAGCCCCTTCACATCATTGATACCACCATAGATGTAGTGTCGTCGTAGCTCAAGCAACAGTTGCCCTGATGTCACTTGGGCTAAGCCTGCCACAGTGGACACTACATTATGCTGATTAACTAAAAGATAAAACATGTAATCAGAAAGGATCTTGCTAAATTCCCTTGCATCTTGGTGTGTGGGGCTCAGTGGTTGGTCCTCTATATTGTACCATATTTCGGTAGCAATATGCCACATGAAAATACTAGAGTCATAATTAGCGTTAGTGACATACACTAAAAGATTGCGGCAATGGATCCTCCATGGTTCACTTTTGAGAAACAATTGACCTCTAGCCTCATATATCTTCTTCACCTCCGATAGTTCACTTGCATTATCAGATTTACGTTTCACCTCCTGAAAGATAAAGATCCATAGCTTCATAATAAAGGGATTCTTGGACACGTACATTGTATTTGCAATCACTGGTAGTGGACCATAGATACAAAATGTCGAAGCATAGCCTTTGGCTTGACCAAAACAAGCGATGATCTTCTCAACCCCACGAAATCGAGAACTGCAGATGTTAGGAAAGGAGATAATGCTCCAGCATCGATTATGCTTATACATCTTTCTAGGACTCTCTTTTAAGCACTCGGAAAAAAGATTGCATGCGGAGATGGATTCTGACCACCTTCGAAATATTAATGGTGTATCTAAGATATTGTACGTAATGTTGGTGATAAGGTCTACTTTACATGTGGAGAATTGAGGCTTCCTCTGATAATCCATGCCGGATATCAACAAATTGAGAAATGAATTTAGTTCAGACGGTCTTGTGTTGAAGACCTTGAATCTTGCAACATTCAAATCAGAGAAAACGAGCATGGATAGAGATATCACATCAAGAGCAATCCCTCCGAAAAAAAGGAAATAAGTAATTTTCACATCCAACTCAAGGAGCTGATGCTTCTTCAAGCGATTGAATAGGACAAAAGACATTGCAACATTGGTGAAGGCAATGAAGCGAAAGATGTAACTAAGTGGGGAACTTAGTGCCATCCTTTTTGTGTAGAGAACCTCGTAAATGAATTGGAGTTCGATTGAGATCAACCTCAATGCATCCATTGCAGAAAATCTACAGAAATGGTTGCGGTAAACTGTGCGTTCTGCACTTGTGAACATGAGATCTCCAATGAAGGCCCTAAATGCTACTTGAAAGAAGCAGTAAGCCTGCTTCGCCAGAGTGCTCTCGCCAAATTTTGCTTCTTCATCATTGTAGCCACCAACTCCTAGAACATAATGTTCCTCAACCAACGAAAACAGTGCTATTTCTGTCATATATTGTTGAAGTCCATGCCACTTGTGTTGTGAGACCAACCATTCCTTGAGCCTCGGGAAGCTTGAGAAAATAAGTGCCAATATCCTCTCTGCATTTTTTATGACCCCGGCAAAACACAACAGCATAGTTGGGATCACTAGTAACTTATTGCTGGGAAATATCTGCACAAAGAAATAGATGATGATACCGACTTGGAAGACGAGAGTGAGCAAGTGTCGTCGCCAAAGCGAATTGTCCTCCAGAGAGAAGGCAGTAATATTGTCCGAACCGCCAAGATATAACAAGAGAAATGAGGCCCAAAATGCCTGAAATGCTTCATCTACTTCAACTGCACAAGCACATGAATTGCCTTGGACAGAAGAGATAAGCCTGATACCGAATACCACTGCCCAATCAGCCATCAAATAGGCCAACCACAAGAGGAAAATGATCATTGGGTTTGTAGTTTTCTTTCTAAGAGGTGCAAATAAAGTAAGAAAGACCTGAAGCAAGAGGCTCAAAATGACGAAGCTTCTGAATGTTCCATTTATTCCACAGCTCTGAAATGAAACTAGATGTCATGTTTTTGCTTGGTTTTTTTTCTCGCTCCTCTCTAATACAGTTTGCCTTAAAACAAAACTACCCTCTCAACTATCCATCATGAGGTGCTTTGTAGGCATTATGAGGAAGCCTTGAATTAGAAATTTATAAATGTTGGGAAGAGAGGAAGAGAGTAATTATGAAAAAAATTGGAAGCATATCGTCTCCCTTGATCTCAATGGAATAACGAAAATTTTTGTACTTGATTATAAAGACGAATGGTTAGGAGGTGGGGGTAAGAGATGTTGGGGAGGACGGACCAGCACGAGCGGAGCGCTTCCCTTGTTCTGCCTCTGCTCCGGCGAGTGGTGGGACCGAGTGACGCTTTATTGAGATTTTCTTTTTCTTTTACTTTCGGTGTAGCGCTTGTCGTTTGAGGGACAGGTTCAGGATGCTGCAGGACTAGTTTTCTTTTCCACTTCCGTTGTAATCACGCTATCGTCGTCACGACAGCAAGATATTTGCATATTATCTTTTGTTGACTGAAGCTTGACTTTTAAAACATGTATGCAGATGGACATTTAAAGTCTTGTAAAACACCATTGTATTTTTATTTTTTTTAATCAACAGGTATATTATGTGAGGACAACTTAAATCTTATTCATTGTCGCAACAAACCAAATACTAAACATATCAAATCCTTCCTTAAATAGGTTCATCTTAACATTTCAAACTCATGAGATATTATAGGTAAATTCTGAGTCCACGTATACCCTCCTAGTACCACTATTCTAATTAAGACACAAGTCAAAAAATAAATGATTTGAAGCCAAAGCTTTAGAAAGACCTGAAGTGTGAGGTTTAGTATGATGAAGCCTCAAATGTTCCATTTGTTTCACATATCCAGAATTGAGCACTATGTTTTGCTTAGTCTGAATAGTCTCGCTCCTCTCTTATATAATATCGATTACAACAAGATGTATTGGAAGAATAGTGAGAAATGTTCATATACAAGTTGATATAGTTCCTTATTTGTTTATCAATAATGGTATCTATACAAAAAGCTAAGAAGGTAAAAGAATCATGAATTAATTATTCTGTAAATGAACACAAGTAAGGTATCTCATCCATTATATAGCAGAAAAAAGTATCTTATGCATAAATGATGCCAAATACTTTGTGTCGCATTCATGTTTTATCTTTGAATCAGCTCTATCTTGATTCTACTTGTACGTCTATATGTAACTATATGAGTTTCGAACTATGATATTTTAGTATCCATAATGAGCTTAGTGAAATGTTTGGTGATACTACATTTAACAAAACACTTAATATTATTGATGAGTAAAATATCATCGAAAAAGTTACATGAGTATCGAAAAAGTTACATGAGTGTGCTTTTATAGGATAAGTAGATCAAGCTAGTCGAAGAACACCATAGTTCTGCAAAATATCAAATGAGCATTCAAAATGAGAATTAACAATATTATATAATACCTAAATACATAGATAGACATTTAGTTACGATAAGATGTAGTCATATTTATACAATGCATAACGCAGTTTGCCTGCATATCAGTATACCATGTTATTTGACAATATCATTTATATATGTCGAAGAATAAATATTGTTTTATCACACTACTATATTTTAAAGTATTAATTCCTTGGTTTACAGAACCCTATATAAAATTTTAAAAAAAAAAAAAACCAAATCGATTACCAAAATTGAAGTTTACGGACGAAATTAAACATCTACTAAGAATTCAAAGAGTAAATCTTGGTATTGTCTCTTCTTTTTATTAATGCTAGAAATACAACATTAGTTGATGAAATCGAGTAGTAAACGATGTGATATATTTCTATTGAATCTTTAGACATGATGCACTTGTTCAAGTAGTTAATGAAAGTTTGTTGCATCATTTCTTCTATAAATTGGTGGATCATTTTCTCTTCACTTTTATAAAGGGGTGATCGTATCGATTTTAGACTGGGTCCTTTTATTATGGGGAAAATATAAAAATATATATCTTATTGTTGACCCAATGACTAATTACGCCCTCTATTTAAGCAAATACAATTCACGTACCTCTAAGCAAAATTCTAAACTATAAAGATCAAATTGCCCTTCTAGCAAACTCATTTAACATCTTATTTAGGATTTTGGTGGTTTGCTTTTTTTTTTTTTTTTTTTTTTTTTTTTTTGTTTTGTTTCGAGTTTTTTGGGTGAATGTGAAAATTTTGGATCTTATGAAAAGTATTTTGAAGATAATAACATTTTTTATATAGGGACACCAAGATAATTGACGTAAATGTGTAAAGTGATCTCCAAAAATAAAACTCAAGTACGTATTCAATATTTTCGAAAGTAGAGGTTTATAAGAGATCATTAGGTAAGACCCAAAGCATATTTTTGGAATCTTACCCTTTTTTTTTACTTGGACTCCAAGTAATGTTCCCCCTTGTTCTGTCTTCTTCTTTTTCTTTTCTTCCTTTTTATTTCACAAAGATTCCACAAAATGTTTTTAACTTGAACATGATTTGTGTCATATTTTATTCTTCTTTTGAATTATTTTTTTTTTTGCCAAAGTTTGTGGGTCAAGTTGGGTTGACATTTGCATTAATTAGGTGCAAATAAGTTTAGTCAATATCAACTATTTGGATTATGGGTCCCATATCAAAGTCCAGATAATTCAACGAATGGGATGCATTGATCTCATCATCAATTGTTTCATTTCATCATTGTTTTTCTTAAAGAAAATACCAAGCTCAATTTTGAATTTTGTCTCCCACAGATGGATTCGGCAGTCAAAACTTCCACCACCAAAAGTGGTCCCTTTCCTCGTTGAGTGAGCAAGCCTTTATCTCAAGGAAGTTACTGTGGTTGCATTGCCTCTATTTTCAAAGTTATTTCATCCACATGTGAATATCTTTTGCATGAGCATTTACTTTGAACCCTTCTCCATATTCGACATCATTTCCTTGTAAAACTTGAAAGAATTACAAAAAAGTCATAAACCTATTCTTTGGATTCTATTCCAATTTTAAACTTTTTAATTTGATTAGTGTAGTCCTAAATTTTTTTGATAATTTGCTAATACAATCCTTTTCACCAATTTTGACCAGAAATTGTTAATATGGCGCCAGTTTATATAGCACGAACACTCTCCAGAAGCCTTCGTGTCGTGTCCGACACTCTGACACGCGGTCAACAAATGTCGAAAATCTGATATGTGGTCATTAACTCTCTCCGACACGCGAGTCCCGACTCCGACACGCACCCGACACGCACGGGGCCAATTTTTAAAAATTTCTAATACTTGAGGGTCAAAATATAAATATACACAAAAGAAGTAATAAAATAAGTAATAAAATTGCTATAAATATACAAGCACGGGGTCAATATTTTTTTTTTTTTTTTCAGTTTTTTTTTAGAATTTTTTTATTTTTTTAAAAGTCTTTTACTATGAAAGAAGTAATAAAAAATGCTATATATGATCAATAAATAAATTTAAAAACATCATTTCAGCATTTTTCAAACAATGTTCTTTTCCTCTAAGTTTTTGTGTATTATTGTAACAAATTAAAATAATGAATGATATTATTTAATATTTTTCGTGCCAAAAATTAATTCTAGGCTATTTTTATTATTTTTAATTTATGTATTTATATATTAAATATATAACGTGTCGAACGTGTTGAAATTCTCTATTTTTAAGAAATGACGTGTCGGTGTGTCGTGTCATGTAATGTCACGTGTCGCATGTCCGTGTCGGTGCTACATAGGCGCCGCCTCATCTTATGTGGCATAACCGGCGCTAACATGGACAATTTTTGTGAATTTTGTATATTTCTTTTCATTTATTTTCTTTTGGTTTTTTTTTCCACCATGGTCGTTGAGAATCATCAGGTCTTGCAATGGCGGTGACCTTTGTCAATCATTGGGTGAGGCTAAACTCACCTATAGCCGCAATGGCCTCATCAAGTGATAGACGAGGGTTGCAGGCCATTGCTAAGGCCTTGATGAGCCTCACTAACCATGGTGGAAAAGGAAAAAAAAATTAAAAAAATTATAAAATATTGAGAACATTTTAAAAAAATTGCATAAATTGTTAACATCAATGCAGCCGTATCTATGTAATAGCCGACATCCACATCAAGGAGATCACCGGCCAAAATTGGCCAAAAAGACTAGCAAATCGTTAAAAGATTTATGACTAAATTAAGCAAATTCAAAATTTAGTTTGAATTGACATACATATAATAGGCTTATGGCATTTTTTTTTAGGTACTTATCCCTTATGTGTCTACTTTTCTATATGCACTTTGTCTACATCATTCATACATATTTGACTCATTTATTAATCACATCATACCTTTAAAAACCCAACATTACACTTTTATAAATGAATCGCACAACATGATACATTTAAGAAATAAACCCTTACAAAAAAATATGTTCAAATGAGTGGAATTTTTATGTATCTAACTAGATCGCATTGACCTAGGTAATATAACTCATTTAACTAATCATGTCTTAGCTTGTTATAGACTGATTAAAAAGGTCAATTAGCAAAGAACACATCTTTTTACTTGTGTATAAAAAGTTATTCCGTTTAAACTCAATTTGAATAAGCTTACAATCATGTGTCCTTTTTAGGTCATGTTAATGAGGGTCTAATTTTCTAAAATCTCCAACTTTAGATCCAATTCCAAATTTTCCATGAACTTTTGTCTAAAACAATTCACCAAATTTTACTCTTGTTCTAAATCTGTCCACATGTCCAAAATTGCAATTAATTTTTTCAAAAATTATGAATATCGAGGCTAGTTAGGAATTAATTATCAGAACTTTTGTGTTCATCAATATTCTCTCCCTTTTATGAAACAACAACAATCTCCTAATACCGATAATATTGAAGAAACCAATGACAATTTTTGGACAAAGGGTTGACAGGAGCAAATTTGGACTAAAGTCAAAGTCAATACTTTTTTTAAGACGAAAGAAAATTGGGTTAGAATTGAGATTTACCTAATAATGGGTTTTTTTATATGAAATTAGGCTTGTTAATCACTGGTGTAAAAAATTGGCCATGAAGCGATGTTATAATTTTAGCTTGATTTTTTCTTTAATTTGGACCCACTTCACATTCTTTTTAATTTATTCCTTTTTTCTTTAACTTAGATATTTTTTTTCTTTTTTCCTTTAACTTAGATATTTTTTTTTTTTTCCTTTAACTTAGACCCATCTATATTCTTTCTTTTCCCCTTTTCACGCAATGCTCTTAACTTTTTACGAGAATAAGTGATTCGGGAGTCATGCTTTTCCTTTAAAAATGTTTTTTACAGGAATTTGTGAGTCACGTTGGCGTCTTATAGTTGATGCACAACTCTCGACTCTTCATTCCAATAATTAAATTAATAGATTATACGATTGTACCTTAAAATCATTAATCATTTTCCTTGCAAAATTTGGAAACAAGTAGGTGTTTTGAGCTTTGGAAAAGGATAGAAAATTGTATCGGACATTCTGGTATGTCTTACCAGATTTCATATCTTTAACATTAATAATTATTAAAATGCGAGAGAGCCATAAGAAAATAAACATGCGAAAATATTAAGCAATGTCATTGTCTTCCCTAAATCTACACTTGAGATCATGTTAAACGAAGAAAGAAAGGATGAAGTAAATACTTGTATCTGTTAAAAGCAGAGATTTCAATATTGCTTTTTCCTTTGCTCTTCTTGTCATTTTTTGTGTTTTTATGGAATTATTTCTAAAACCAATATTTGTAGTAAGGGTTACGTGGATGAAAATTCTGTTTAAAGTAATCGAACGGGAAAAAGTCTATCCAAAGTAAAAGTAGTGCGTGCAGAAATGGTTTGCGTGCAATTTGTTTTTGCAGTTCAAGTGACTAACTACACGTGTGAAACTTACTTGAAAGATTTTCTCCTTCGGAGATTAATCTTATGAGATTAGTGTTCATATCAGTGGATTTCATTAAAGTTAATTAATGAAATGATGACGTTGAACGTTTAGTTCTAGTGACTAGTCGGACCGATTGTTTTGCAAACCTTGAGTGATTTAATGAGATTGCAACAAAATGCAACATATACATGTGGAGATGACTCTTTATTTGTTTGTCAAAAGACTTTATCTATTAAAAAATCTAAGAAGGTGAAAGAATTATTAACAATCCATTCCTCCTATATAATGGAGTTCAAGATAGATCTAACTTGAGTTGGTTGAATCACTAGTGGGTAAAATTAAATTTTTACAAATGCGTCATGTGTCCCCAAAAGTGGAAGATGCTATTAGGTTATTAATTGTGAAACCCGACCATTATTATGTACTTGGCAAGATAATGACAATGTCCTTTCACTTAATTATGAACTTAATTCAACCAATGAAAAATTCAACAGAAATTTTAATTTAGCCAAAGAAATCGAAAAAAGAAAACTTGCCCTTTTAATGTGGATGATTGATATAAGCCAAAGCTATATTGGAGTTACTATAAATAAGACGCTTCAAGAAGGCATCTCCCACCAAAAGCAAGTGGCGACAAGTTTTTCACAAATTTCGAATCTCTCTTTATCTTTTTTTTTTCTATTTTTGGATTATTGATTACTTTGATTTGAAGTGATTCCCTTACTTTCTTCTTTTTTATTAGACAAGATTTACTGTCATAAAATTAAAATTTATAGAAATATAAAATTTATCTGTTAAAATCGCATGAGCTCAATAAGCTTTATCCATATAACAAGCAAACTATTCTTCTCTTCTCTTTCATCACTTTTTGCCTTTTGTCCATGTAGGACAAAATATTCTTCTTCTTTTTTTCTTTACCTTTTTCCCTCTTTATATGGAAATCTATCATTTAAAAGGATTGAAAATTTCAGGTAAAGATTATCGCTTATTTACAAGTATCCCATACATTAAATGACAGAAGAAAAGTATATATGCATTGATGATGCTTCTTGCTTTTGTTAGGTTCGGTGGTTTTATCATGAAATCATTCCTAGTGGCAAAAAGGTTTTCCACAAATCTCAAGGATGTTTCTTTATCTTTCTTTTTATTTATGGATTATTGATTGCTTTAAACTGAAGTGATTCCCTTACTTTCTTTTTTTTTTTTATTAGACAAGATTAACTATCATAAAATTAAATTTTATAGAAATATAAATTTTTTCTATTAAGCATTAGCTCAATAAGCTTTGGTTATATAACGGGCAAATTTTTTCTTTTCTTTTCAATACCCCTTTGCCTTTTGTCCATGTAGGGCAAAGTATTATTCTTCTTCTTTTTCACCTTTTTTCCTTATATGCAGATCCATCATTTAAAAGGATTGAAAATTTTGGGTAAAGATTATTGCTTATTTACAATATCCAATGCATTAAATGGCAGAAGAAAAAGTATTATATGCATGGATAATGCTTATTGCTTTGTACCAGGTTCATTTTTTAATGTCAAATTATTCCTAGAGTGCAATAAATTTTCCACAAAATCTCGGAATCTCTTTTTTATCTTTTCGCATGCTCGAACTGCTTCATCTTTATCATCCTATATAAATGAGATTCTCGAGGTTATCTGAGCGGTGGTAGTGGTGGCCCATGTCCTTCTCCTTCGGAGTTTTATATTCACGATCCTAATGACCAATGAAGACTGACAATTTGAGTTATTTTTGAGGAATTAAATATGAGAAAGAATATTCATAGCCAATGTCACAACATATCTAATAAAAGATTCAAAATGTTATTTCAATGAGTTGTTGCAATTATGCATCTATAAATTCTATTAAATATTCTAGCCATGCAAAAAGTGAAAAGTGTTAATTTCACATTTGCCACAGTTGAATATAAACTTTTTTTTTAGTTATAGCCCCTGGGTTTCCGCACTAACAACCCCTTATAATATAGCTAAATTGCCTGTTGGCTCTATCCGACCACAAGATATGAGGAGATTCCATTCTGTCATGCTTTTTTCACTCTAAAACCATCATCGAGTAGATGAGGAAGAATATCTTGAGACCTCACGTAAAGTCCCAAAAAAAAAATTAAACATCCTCAACAAAAATTAAATCACATACAATGTTTTTTTTTAGTTAAATCATTGTAGTAACAGTTTCTTCTGTTTGATCTGGCTAGATTAAATTTATCTTAACTAAATTCTTCATGCAGTTAAATCGAATTTCTAGCTCCAGCAACAATGAAATGAGTTTCATTTTTCTCTCTATTTAAAAAATTGTTGCTGATTATTTATTTATTTCGTGGCATGTGGAGAAGTGAGATATGGTCAGGTTCGGGGTGTGTAAAAAATAAAAATTGTCACATCTGTCTTTTGCTTCCGATATAACCATGGATCAGTGAGAAATGGTTGGATCTTTTGATAGCGATGCGTTTTTCACTTCTTTTTGAACTTTTTTGGAGATTATCCCCCTTGAAGTAAATAAATTCCAACTCATCAAACCGTAATATTAACTATTAAATCATATAAAGCGAGAGGGAAAATCTATGGGTCGATGATATAAATATGAGATTATATCTAATCATATGGTAAATCGTGCTTTTTTAATTATTTACCAGCATAAATCTAATTTTTTTATTAATATCGTTTGAGTGAAAATCATTATTGCCATAATCATGTGCCACCTAGATGTGGAGATCTTTAAATGCTTCGTATGCTAAAGATATAGATTGTGATTATTGTAGTGAATTTAGTGATGATGGATTCAAAATATATCCATAACAATAACAAACACATAGGAAAAGGAAATGGATCACATTAGAAAGAAGATAAGGAAAAGAAAATGAAGCTGCAGATGAGGATGGAGGTGTGCGTGACTTTCTGGGCTGTTTGGTATTCAGTTGACCAACGTTGGCATTGTCAATGAAGGTTATTAAAAAAGTGGAGAAAAGGAATTTGATGGTGTTGTAGTGATGATAAGAAGGCAAGGCTCGGGGTTGCAGGACATATGGCAATCGTGTATTGAGGAGAAGAGCTGAGCCACCTTCCCTGGAAGATTTCTTTTTCGATCGTTTCTCGTGTTTTCCTCTTCACGTCTACACCTTGAATCCTTGAACTGCCGAGGAAGTC